>MEHQ01001911.1:0-115747 GCA_008828725.1 Saccharina japonica | reverse complement strand
TTTTTTTTTTTTATGATACATCCGTACACCAGACCAGCGCTTGCCATATATTCCAGAACACTGCTGCTGCTGCTGCTGCTGCTTTTTTTTTTATGTCGGGAGACATGTCAAGCAAGGCAAAACATGCGCTGTCAAGGGTGTAGGGTGGAATGTTCCACACTAAAAACTAGTTGTTTGGTGACAGTCACGGCATCTCAAGGCTGTCAAGGGTTGAAAGTGAAGACCACATTTCTCTCGCTTGGACTAGCTAGAGCAAGACAAACGGTGATGAACTCGGACGAGAAGACGGGAAGATTCACATTTCCAATCGCACACAACTAAAAAAGCAACCAGCACACACACCACCATCACCAGCAAACACCACAACGACGACCATCACCACCACCGCCACCACCCCTGCCCCACGAGCCGCAGGAGCACCATGAAGTTGTTGTTGCTCGTAGTGGCTGGTGGTGGTTGGTGGTGGCTTCGTCCCGTGGTTTGGTGGTGGTTCCTGGTACGCACTCGTTCAGCAGCAGCATTTTGTTTTTTTTTTGTCCATCCCATTTCTTATCTGCTGCTGCTGCTGCTGCAGAAAAAAAAAAGACAATAAAACACGATTTCTGAAATGATACAGATTTTACGAAATACGAGCAAAAAGACAATACAAATAAAACGAATTCTGAAATGATTCAGATTTCTTAGTGTTGCATTTTTCTCTGTACAAGGTTTTTGCGCTGACACGCATCGCTTAACAATACATGTTGGTGGGTGGTGTTGGTGATTGTAGGACTACCAGCCCAGGGACCAACCGACCTGATACCTGATACAGATTTTACAAAATACGAGCAAAAAGATATACAACAAAAACGAATTTGAAATGATTCAGATTATTTGTTTGGTACATTTTTCTCTGTACTCGTACAAGGTTTTGCGCTGACACGCATCGCTTAATTAACAATAAATGTTGGTGGGTGGTGTTGGTGATTGTGGGACTACCAGCCGAGGGACCAACCGACCAACCCAGTAAATCTCTCACCACCACGCACACCCATCAATTACCTGCCGGTCAGTAAAAAAAGGTTTATGTGCTGACCCAAATCGCTTAGAATAAAAAACGATCCCATCAATGACAATTAATTGCAGGAACACAGCAAAAAGAGAAGAGCCGCCAACGCAGTAGCTTAATGCAGTTAGGAGTTTGACCACTTGAAGGCGTCTGTCACGCTCCTCATTCCCACCGTTCTTGTAATGTCTTCTTCAGGTGATAATATATTGATAGCAGCATCATGCACATACTCGTACTACTATATACGCATACATACGTAGGGTGGTACCCAATACCATACCTGGTATCAAGTAAATGACTGGTATCGTATATACGTAGAGGGGTGCTAAATTTCCATCCCCACCCACACAAACTCCATCATAAAAGTGGATGAACATATTAATAAAACTTGGCTAGAAAATTTCGGACGGGGGGAAAAGAAATCGAACTTGGATAAAAAACTTCGAAAGTTCATGAGGCGGGGGGAAAAAAAATCTCATCACTGTAAGAGTCCGGATACGGAGCAGAGCGGTTTCATCCTCACACATTAAATCAATTGAACTTGAAAAATTTCACCACGGCGACGGAAAAAATCTCAACTACGGCGGGGGGTAGGAATGCGGACCGCGAGGCACGGACGTCGAGAAGTCAGGTTTTCCTGAGATATGCGAATGGCCCGAGCGTGGAGAACTGACGATTTACTGAGCTCCATTAATGATAAGAATATGGTATCATACGAGTATTATTAGTGTACCGTATTATGTGGATGGTACTACAGGGGTTGAAATGTTGATAAAGACGTTTGTTTTCAGGAAAATTGGACATTCGTATTTTTTGTAGGATCACAAAAATACTGAACAACCCAGAATGAAGATACGTACGTATATAGTACAAGAACCTAATGAGAAACAGGCTAATATGAAATCCAGGCTGAGATTTAGAGGAGAATAAGAAACTCGGGAGTTGTTATATTGAAATTGTTGCCAGCGTGATCGCCCCAGGGGGCGTTGGTGTAGAAAGCACCCTGTCTCAAATACGAAATCCAGCCTGGACCAGATTTTCTGTTTCTTATTAGGTGTCCTGTACTGTATATATTCACCAAAGCCATTTTGCCCCACCGATTGATTCAGGGGCGCCCAGAAAAAAGAGAAAACGACACACCACAACCCCAGAGGTCGGAATAAAAAACCGTTGCAACCGTTGTGATCACATGATGAAATAATATAATGGTGAAAAACATTATCCTTATTTTCATTTTTTTCACTTGGTTTTAGTAACCCCCACCCCCCCCCCTAACGAACAAAAAATTATGTGAGATGTCGAAAAAAACAAAATCGACCACCCTCCATTGATTTGAGAAAAAAAAGGCTTGTACGGTACCACAATGGCATGCTGCCCTCCCTCAATTAAATGCCGGCGTCATTTGAACCCTTGTGTCTGGCTCACTGTCCTCCGATCTGTCGGCGAGGTGTGTCTCGCCGTACTGCGAAAAACACACCTCAAGTCGGCTGTCCAGCTGCGTGCACCAGGTAAATGGACAGGGCCAAACGCACGCTGACACCGCCCCAAACCAAAGGCTGCGGACCATCGCAAGACGTACAACAACACCATAACGTTTTTTTTTACATCTTCTTTTAGCGCTTGCAGCCTGCGGTGTTTGCGCTCTTCTGACCACGTTAATACCGCCAGAAACGAGTAAAACAACGTCGCCTCGGTGGGTATGTACAGCGAAATAATAGTTTTACAGCAGCAACGCGTGTTTTTACTGCTGTAACGACCCAACCCTTTTGAAGTCATCGAACAGCATACACATCATAGAACATCATTTAGCGCAATAAACTAAAGGGAAATAACCAAAAACGGGTATACCCGGTCGGTTTTCACTCAAAAACGGGTATAGCCCAGCGAGCCACGCGATTGGCCAAAAATAAATGGTACCCCTTTTTTATACGTAAATACTCTGTCCCGGGTGCAACTGCAAATGTGTATTATGCTTGGCTTTCAACCGTTTTAGGTTATTTATTTTGCTTAAACCAATTGCCTGCAGCGTGCCTCGCTCTCCACTGCGTCTGCGGTCGCTCTTTCGTTGTTTCTTTTTTTTCCAAGCTTTTTCGCAATTCACTCAAACTCTATTCAACCATTTTACGCACCTTGGCACGTACGTCTTCAGAGTGATGATCATACGACAATTCACTTACATACTGTTGTATGTATGCACAGCAGTGTTAACATGCCTGGTATGCACGTATAATACGACTGATGTACTTTTACCGTAATAATGAGGAGCTAATAAGGCGAGAAGGCCGAAGGCCTTCGAGCCTCATTAGATGCTCTTCTATAAGGGGTCATCTGTGTGGGTAGGTGGACACGCGGGGGTACACGATCGACACAAACGGACAAAAAACAGTTTTGAAAACTGCCACAGCGTGCCTTGATTTAACCAAATCCTTAATATTGAGGTTTGTCCTTCGTCTGTTCGCTTTGCTTTTGCCGTGCGACGCGTACACCGAACCGATTCAGACGCGCTTGGGACCGATAGACGCCCGCTATTTACGCTTAAAGTTTAGTACTGCTCGTGTCGAAAGCGGTGCCGAGATCGCAGAGCTAGGCCGCATAGTGACTGCCCTAGCTAACTCTTACCAGTGGCAATTGTCACTGGGATTTTATATTCAACCTCCGCGGTCTCTCTAAAGCACCAAGTCACAAAACAAGCAACCCGCACCACGAGCAAACGATATACCACCACCACCACCACCACCGCCACCCCCGCCCCACCAGCCGAAGGAGCACCGGAAGCTGTTGTTGCTCGTAGTAGCTGGTGGGCGTTGGTGGGGTCTTGTTCCCGTGGTCTGGTGATGGTGTGGTCGGGTGCTTGCTTTGTGGTGGCGATGGTGGCTCAAGAAGAGAGAGCTTTTTGGACCCAGAAAAACAATTTCACCACCTCATCACAACCACCCCCAACACCACCCCCACCACCACCCCCACCACCATTCACCAACAGCAGCAGAAGAAGCTTATATTGCTCGTGGCGGCGGGTGTTTGTGGTGGTGTAGTGGTCTCTGTGTGTTATATCGGCTGTGAGCTTCGTGTTACTCGGTGCCCGCGAGCGATGAGTGTGTGGCTTTTGCCTTGTGCACTCCTCTCTCGAGAAGAACGAGCACAGGTATCATTCACATATAATATAGAAGGTTCCCCTCCGGGACGTGCCTAGGGGAGTGGCGCAAGGACAAATCGAAAATCTACTATTAATACAACAACATGCGATATTGTATCATACGCATATCATGTTGTATACTGGTATTACATAAATACGACGTTATGAAATATCTGCGTATTACTGTACAAATATAAGTTTGAAAACTGCACCTGCATTTTTGGGGATAAAACATACTCGGAAATATGATGGAACCATTACTATTGACTCGATCGTTTTCAGAGATTTTTGTTAATGACCCCGACCCCGCCAAACATTTTATCATATTTTTCAATATTTTATTGTTGTGGCGCTCAAGGTATGGAAGGTCTATGACACACGGCACACACCGCACACGCACGCACACGTGACACATGTGACACAGTAGTGCTCGTACAGCAGTAGTGGTGGGATAGTATTTGCAGAAGAAGTAGAAAAGGATGCATCGAAGAAGGGCCTAAAACTCTCGACCACACCTGCCTACTATACGTAAAAAATCCACTTGGTTTGTGTTTGCTGTTTGTCTTATAAATGTGGGGTCTGGGTTATATTATAGAGCAGTGGCCAAAATCGGGTATACCCGATGGGTTTGTGGCCAAAACAGGGTACCATTGTATTTTAGTGACCGCGACGACCCCAGGGCGCCATCCCATTGGCCAGCGCGGGCCACCACCCGACGCTGGCCACAAACCCATCGGGTATACCCGATTTTGGCTACTCGCCCCCCAAGAGGTACCCGATTATTACACCCACCTACCCGAAAATGGCCGGGCTGTTCGACCACATTGGCCGAGCAGCCCACCAAGCATCAGCCGACGATTACGACGTACCAAGCACCAGCATACGTATCACGACGTATTACGACGTATCTAGCCGAGTTCCAACCTGTGATCGACGAATCCATCTGCTTGATATATATCCATGATTGGGGTGACTGGCGATTCATTGGTTTAGGCTCGGGGACCTAAATAAGAAACTGCAGCATTCGAAGGTGAGCTTTCGCGCGAGCCCAGAATAAGAAAGTCAGCCTGAACCCGATTTCCGATTTCTTGTGAAATGGCTGGTACTACTGCTGTACACGTACTGTTGTGCTGTGATGAGGTGTGATGAGAGGTCGCTTCTAGTTGGGAGGCTGAGAGAGAGCGCTGTGAATCAGCTACTGCTACTGCTGTGCTGAAGGTGGCTAGTAGCTTGTGGTTCGGAGATGAGGGAGAGAGGGAGCGGTGCTGTGTGGGTGGGAGAGGGAGCGAATCAACTAATACTAGTACTACTACTACTGCTGCTGTGCCGTGATGAGGTGGCTTTTGGTTCGGAGAGGGAAAGAGAGCACTGCGAACCAATCACTACTACTGCTGTGCCGTGTTCTGAGGGTCTTAAGTGTGGTTGGGAGTGAGAGGCTGCGCGAATCTACCAAATCATGGATACTTATCGAGCGGATGGGTGAATATCTATCAAGCAAATGGTTCCGTCGGTAACAGGGCTGGCTGGGGGCATGAAACTCGATGAACTTGGTAGTGATAGTCGGCAGGTGCGTGGTGGGCTGTTGGGCCGTTGTGGTCGAACAGCCCGGCCATTTTCGGGTAGGTGGGTGTAATAATCGGGTACCTCTTGGAGGGTGAGAGTGGCCAAAATCGGGTATAGCCGATGGGTTTGTGGCCAGCGTCGGGTGGTGGCCGGCGCTGGCCAATGAGATGGCGCCCTGGGGTCGTCGCGGTCCCTCAAATACAATGGTACCCTGTTTTGGCCACAAACCCACCGGGTATACCCGATTTTGGCCACTGCTCTATATTATACGTACAATACAAAACAAAAATGAAAAAAGCATAAACACATGCATCGCTGTGAGGATCGAACTCAAGCCTGCACATCCAAAATCGGACATGGTGACCATTTGACTATATTCCAAAAAACATATTTGCCCAAATACCGGTACAGTATTATTTCTCGCGGCTTGCGCCAGATGCACGACAGGCCGCACATACACCATGCAAGCACAGACAGGCAGCAGGCAGCAGCGCAGAAAAGAGAGAGAGGTGTGGTGGTGATGGCTGATGACGGATGCAAGCCTCCGATGAAGCAACCACTAATAGCCACAGCAGTACACGGCGGACCCGCCACAGGAATCTCTGCTGCTTGTGCTTCTAGGCGGGGCTGTGACCTCGTTTGTGTTTGCTGCATATTGTCTGATGTCTTATAGATTTCTGAAGTGAGCTTCAGTAAAGAAACACAAAAAAGATATGTACGTATGAACAGTTGAGGTAAGTATTCCTATTTGATCAAAGCGACCATTACATTTCAGGCCAAAGTGAGAGTGTGTCAGTCACACATATCAGCACAACAGAAAGGTAGATGGTGGATTACGGACCGCTTGCTCCGATAAACACAGCTAGCCACAGCAGTACAACGCAGATGGGTGTGTCACCCACGCACTGTATTACCTGCTGCTGGTGCTTATGCAGAGTAGTAACGTTGTGCTCTCGCATGTTCTGTTTCTACCTGTCTGTGGTATACCGATATGTCTGCGCTCTCCTGTGTGTGCTCATGACCAGCTCGTGAAATCAGGACAAACAACAGGACATTACGTATTATTTACTGGCACGTACGTACAAAAAATGGCCTCACGCAGAGAAACCAGGGAAATCGGCTTATCCACTGCCGCGGGAAAAAACTTTGAGCGCCCGCCACGCGAGCCACAGAGCTCGGATCGAGCCCAAACCTCGACCAATGTGTCCGGCCGGGCCTCCCGTGTCGGGGTACTTACCCTTTGGCCGAAAAGCGCTCGCGCGAAGAGAAAAGTTGCGAAAAGTGCGAAAATTTCACAAACATAACTATACATATACATACTGCTGTGTATATTATACGCGTGTTCAATGTTTGACTGAAATAACTCCTATTGATAGTCCGGGGTCACAAAATAGGCTACCATACTGCTGTTTATATCAACATTTGCACTGCTGCTGCTGTTGCTGCTGCTGCTGAAGGTACTTTTTTTTGCATTTTGTTATTCCTTTTTTTCACGTATACCTGCTGTACGCACGTATTTGACCTGCCGAGTACACAAATATGATGCCCTACGTTTCCGGCCGCTGCTGCTGCTGCTTTCCTTCTTAATTTTGTTTCATTTTTTTACGATAACTTGATCTTGGAACCATTGTACCATTTTTTTTTTCACGTATACCTACCGATCCACTCCTGTACAAGGTTTTGCGCTGACGCTCATCGCTACATTAGAAATGTTGGTGAATGGTGTTGGGACAACCGGCCCAGGGATCAACTGACCCACCCAGTTATTACTCTCTCACCCACAACCCACAACGGACCCCCACCAACCTATATACTTGCGCATGAGCCAAAAAAGGTTTATGTGCTGACACAAATCGCTTAAAATATAAAGCGATCCAATCAATGTCAATTGCAGGAACACAGAAAAAAGAGAAAAACCGCCAACGCAGTAGCTTAATGCAGTTAGGAGTTTGACCACTTGAAGGCGTCTCTCACGCTCCTCATTCCCACCGTTCTTGTATAACTGCTGCTGTAGTATAGGGTGTGTTTCAGGTACACGCTGAGATCAATTAAAGACACGTGCTTGCCGCCAGAACCCTTTGCCTCTAAACACCCCTGACCCTGCTCCCGATCCCACCCGGACCTGAGGCCTTCAAACCTAATCTGGACACGACTATAAGTGTAAAGGTAGGCGCCGACAAGTGTTCCTGGTTGTCACTACCCCTCAGAAACGGGCACGATGTGATTTTTGCCAGTCTATCCCGTGATGGCTCGTGGGATGTGGTGTTTGACTCGATGTCATGCTGTAACCGTTTTTGACTCCAACTGGCGCGGGTGTACCCGTTTTTGGTTATTGCCCTTAATTAAAGCCTACCTCATCTTGTGCGGTTTTCTACACCATTAAATGTCGCGCCAGGATTTATTTACGCACTCACTGTTTCTCACTACACATAAAACATGCGTTTCCCACCTGTTTCTATCCCACCAGAGGTTTGTGTTTCACGGAACCTGTGAACAACTACCTTTCATTGTTAACTGCTATGTGGTGGTGCCCAGCTAATGGGTTTTGTTAAGGAGGATGCACTCTCGGACAAAAGTGGGTCGGAAGAGGTTGAGGCTCGTGTTTCCCCCACAAGAACACAAAATATGACCGAAGATGCGTTGCTTACGGTCGAATGCTCGAATGCGATAGCCGTAAACTTGTATCGCTAAGAGTGGCTTGTGCTCATTGTGTCAACACCATTTTAATTGACCATTCAAGTGTTTGCGATAGAAGTAAATACAAAAATACATTCCTTCCGCTAAAAAAAGTGAATTCCCTTCGATGTGTTTACGATAGAAAGAAGTAAACCCAATCCTGCAGGCGACGTCTCCGAAAATACCAAGGGAAGAGGGGTGAGGCGATACAGCGAACCAAAACAAGAACGAAAACAAGAACTAGCGTACGAGAGGAACGGCAGCCCAGCAACGGTGGCGGCGGCAGGGATAACCGCAGTGCCGCCGCTGCCAAGACCGCAAGCAGCAGCACAGTTGGCTGCAGCTACGTGGCGGAAGCTAACGGCAGCGTCTGCTCCAGCAACATAACAAAGAGCTTCGGCAGCCCCATCAGCAGAAGCAGCAGCAGCAGCAGCGGCAGCAGCAGCAGAGCAGCAGAAGCAACAGCTTCCGTTTGTGCTTTTTTCGATTTTGCGACCCACTATTATTCTCGTCGTGTGCTGCTCCTGCTTGATGATGTCCTTGACCTACGCGCGACACCGCGCCGGCACGCTCCGCTCCAAGCCCGCGCGGTGCCCGACATATACAGACCATGGCAGCGCGCCGCCGCTGCTGCTACTGCTGCTACTGCTGCTACTGCTGCTACCGCAGTGTGGCGGGATTTAAATGATACACGACGATCTGTCATCCTGTCGCGCTCTACAATCAAGGCGGTACAAGTGTAGTTATTTCTAACCGACGCATCCTCCACGACACCCCCGGCGAGAGCGTACCGTAGCGGGCCGCCGGCAGTCCGCAGTCCGCTGGCGCGCCGGTCGTAAAATCCAACACCGCTCGTCCGTGTCATACTCTAGCTACACTTCTCAAGCCTCTGTGCCCCCATCGGCTGTTATGTTGTGTTGTGTTGTGGCGTTCTGCGTCGGTAGAATGCTCGGTGTGTGTATTGATCAAATCCTTACTTCTGTAAAGTACTTTTTTGCCGTTTTTTAAACAAATTACCGCAAATCCTCCCTTCGGGAGAATGTTTCGAGAAGTAAAAGTAAGAACTAAAAACGCAAACACCCTATTAATGCCCAATTGTCTTTTGTTCTTTAAGTGTTCCTACTGTACGTAGCGGTTGAAGAAAAAATTAAAGTTATTATGGTGGTCACCAGAAAATCTACAGCATTGCATTCGACGTCGATCTGTCGTAGACTTTACAATAGTTACAGTATGTGGCTTATGCGTCTTCTCGAGGCATACGTTTCTTGTAGATGGTATTTCTCCGGAATTCGTTACCACGGACTAAAACTCGACGGTCCACCAGAATATATATACCGTCCATGTTATTGTCGAGGGTTCGTTGTTTCTGTATGCAATGTGCCAAGTTTATTTCCGCTTGCATGTGTTCCTGGTAGCTTCGTGCGGGTGTAGGCTGGCGACTGCTCTGGACGTTACCGGGGTCGGCAGGACGACTATACTTTCGGGGACGTGTGAAACAAGTGTGCGCAAGTCAGCGGTGTCCTGAGACATGGACTATGCAGCTCTCACTCGCACCGGAACACCAATTGGTACCCGGACGCATACATCGCAACTTCTGAGTTCTACCAGTACCCCTACGACTTAGGCCTACGATACCGTTGATAGCACGCTCACCACGGTATATTATCGAATGCTGCTTACAGCATCCGATTACCCGACGTAATCGGTCGAATATACCCGCCGTATTTTCCTTCCCAAACCACATGCTCGTACACACCTGCTGGGTTTCCAAGACCCAGTGCTATTCGGCAGTAATATATGTGATGCTCACCTCCACTCCGACCTTATTACAAGCACAGAATCAGCAAGGAAAAAAACCGAAAACGGAAAATTTTTCAGCGCCATCAAAAATGGATATTTTACTACAATACAACTTGTATGATGACCGTATAGCTTGTCACCACAATCCTCCGGGAACACATTTTCAATATCGGGTCTAGAATGTGGTTTCCTGAGCCAGCCGAAATTAAATATATTGAAAATTGGCCATTTGCAATCCTTACCAAAAATAGCCTTTCAAGGCTATAACTGAAGCAATACTGAAAAATATAAAAATCGACGCGAACGCGAATTTTCATTTTCACTCAGGGCATTGTTGGACACAACCGGCGTGTGAATTGTCGGCTTGGTTCTTTCAGTACAGCCATCGGCAGAACCCACAAAAAAAAGTACCGTTCTCAGATGGTTACTACTGTAATACATCACACACAAAACAATTTGGAGTGCGCCCTGAAGGAACAAATAGGTTGTCCAAGATCCGGAGTGATAGTACAGACACCGGAAACCTAACTTCGCCACGTAAGTTGCGGACCAGGAGCTTTAACCTGCAACATATGGTTGTTTTGACCCCAAAACGATACTGTAGTGGTTGGCATCCAGTGTTGATGAAACGCTGACATTTTCGGCGAGAACCATCCGCGATGTCCAGCGGAAACTGGACAGAAATTACATTGTATCGACACCACAAGCGGGGGAGAGTAGACCTTGGGCGATACTGCAACACATAAAATATGAAAAAATACATTTTAGAAAACGAACTCTTGATCGGTGCTATTTCCCATGGCCTCTGCAAATTATTCTCCTTTTTTCGCTAAATTTATTAATTATATCCACTCTACCCTATTCTGCATATATTGATAACCATCAATACGAATACAGCAGCAATATAAATACTTATATGTATATACGTTATGTGCTATGTATATATACTACTCGTACGAACCGTTGTGTAAAACTGCTATTCCTGCATATCAAAACTGATGTGGATGGGTGCCATACCAGTTCAATGCGCTACTAACTATTAATAGCGCAAACACAATTTCTTAGCCCACTAGCAAAGAACATTCACAATTTCAACGACACTCGAGAGAACGCCGCAATTTTGAGCGTACTCGAAACTAGGATGGCACGTCCATAATCCGACGGCCGGTTTCAATAGGAAAACACACTACTGTATACCGTACACGAGCAATATGTTTGTTATACCCTGCAGTACCTATTAGTTAGTACAGTGGAGTTGACAGGTTTCTAAGCTAAGGCGTACTTTACCTAGTAGGTGCCATTGGTAGATTTAGGCATTCATTCAATTCACTTTCGGTATCTCTCGTGTTCTCCGCTGTGTGAACTGTCTGAAGCGCTATTTCCGGTGATTCACGGGACAATTTATTGACAGTGACACTCTGCACCATACTCGGTAGTGTTCGTTTGACCTCCATTCTGCTTTACACGTGGCTGTGCCCCAGGTGTATTGCAGGTTTGCCACATGTATGGTTCATACTCCTGTACTGACATTCTTATCAGTTGTGCTGTCGGTGTCCGTAATGCCATGTTTTTCGGGAAGTCCAGTATCAGCTAACCTCCTCTGTGCTCCGCAAATGCAATGCAGGAGAAAGAAGCAAAGGAGGGTGTATCATCACGGAACCTCAGACGCGTGTGAGGCAAGCATTATTTGCGGCGGAGTGGCGAAGGTCATGAACATATTTAGGAGTGTTGTCCTTGCATCAGCGGTGGGTATTTGCGTGGCGACGACACTTGCCTCGCTCGACGTCTCGGTTGAGCCGTCGAATGAACCACTTGTCGTCCCGAAGACTGTTGTCAGCTCGCGATTGCGTTTCGTTTTCACTGTCGGGCTAGAGGGTACCGGACACCACTACGTTGGTGAGGTCAAACACCACTTGTTCGAGACCAACAAAGAGCTAGTGGGGGTGTCCCGCGATGAAAACATCAATCCGAAATTTTATAACATGGGGCATGCAATGGGAGGCAGTGCAGAGCATTATACCGCGGTCCTTGACGCGGCAAAGGAGAACATGCGCGGACTAGCAGAGACTGCCTCGGACTTTGAGGCGCCAGGCACGATCGTGTTCATGTCTGGCAAAAACTCGTATCCCAACGGGCCCGGACCAGATAAGGCGTTACAGTACATGGACCTACGAATGATCGCGGAGGTGGCGGAAATGGAGGGTGTGGACTTACGGGTTCTGTACCTGCGGCGACCAGTCAAGGATACGCTAATCGCCAACACCATTCATCGGCATTTCCAAACGTGAGCGTGGCCAACGGCGTCGATTCTTTCCTCGAATTGGTTTTGAGTTCGGACGCGTGCTATGAGAGAGGTAATACTGTTTGGCTGAAATGTGGTCTGGGTGATCGGGCGCCTTAACCAAAAATCGTCGGAAAATCACGTTTTTTTGGGGGAAAACACGTTTTGTCCTGTACCTAGGCCATGAGATTGTTGATCGGGTTGCCCTTTCATCGTTTCTTAACATCAACTGTTGACTTACTATTAGTATAGATCTCGTCAAATGAGGAGCCTCAGAAAAACACATGGTGCACTTCTATCGCGGAAGGCGTGTTGGCTCCTAGGGGCTGGTTCAGGCACATAATGTTTTGCTGTCGTACATAGCTACTTAAAAGTAGCACGTTCGGTATAATACTGACCGCATTGGACAGCGGAAGTGGCAAGTATAGCCAATTACTGTTTTGGAGAGCTACCGTTACCCCTCGGAATAGTGTCCTGGACAACCTCGCGCCTTATGCAATGTCAACCAACATACCTGGGAAGTGGTTTATGTAGGAGGAGAATAATATGTGTCTATATTGTTTTTTTGACCGACACGGTTGCAGGTGCTCAAGGCAAGCATGTCGAAAGGGTTTACGTCAACATTTGAAGAAATGACTGCGTAAAATCAACAAAAAAACAAGCCATGTAACTGAATGTCGAGTCCATACTGGGGGCAAGTAACGTCGAAATATACGTCAAAACTTTACGTTGTTTTCATCGAAATCTCTGACGTCCAGGCGTTTGTAGTCTAATAAGACCATCAGACTTGACTCATAGCTTTGACGGCATTATACCGAGGAGCAGATGGAGCGGGTGCAGGTTGGGTGTTACCTTTTGGCTATATATATGGGACCCCAGAAAGATCAGTATTCAGAATGAGTAAAATACCCCAAACCGCAGGCGGTACCTTCACTAGCAACTTGCACTCCCTCCATACACGCCTAGGTATAAAGACGCGGATAATGCGCGCGTGTAGGTTTATCATCTGACCCACGAACAACGGCGTGAAATCTTGGTATCGAAAACATTTCCTACGGGCTTTCCTGCGTCAGGTCTCACACGGTGTCCCTCGTCATAGTTTCACGAATGCCCTAATGTGTGCCATGGGCAGGACTTAAAGTTTTCATGTATTGAGTGTAGGACATCCGTCGGTGGTCCGTAGCTGCAGAACAAACACAGATCGATGTTTTTCCGCTTCTTGATAGACCTAGACAGGGGTGTGGGGGTGCAGACGATATGTATGCATGGCCGTCGTCGTATGACCAAAGACCCTCGCATTCCTACAATGCCGGGACTGAGCATGACGGGTTGCACCGACGAGGCAGGCATTCCTAGCACCAAGCGTGAAACGCCGTGAGGTGTTCGGCAAGTCGCGTAAAGGGTGAGCTAAATCCTCCTAACAACTGCTTGTCAGGCGGACTTGCATATGGATGACAGCTTTAAGAAGTTTGACGAGGTCTAACACACGATTGTAGGTAGGCTATCTACTCCGCTAAGAATCCCATCTAGTGCGTAGGATATGCTTACAAGATGAAATACACGGCCTATATAGGGCTGTTTTACGGATTTGTTTTCGTGTTTACGATAGAACCCGATTTTGTGTCGAATTTCTTAATAGTCCCCAACGGTACCAATACTGTTTTTATTTTCACGATAGACGCCGAAAAACTCTCGAACAGTTTCGGCTGTCAAACAACAGCTGCTTTCTAGACTAGAGGCACACTGTAAATCAAATATGTATTCCTAACGCGACAACATGTTGATAGCCAGTGTGTAAGGGGTCTAATCTGACTTTGTGTTAATGAGCAATGAAACAGGTTCAACCGCGGACTGTCAATCGGTCAACAACTTTCCATCCCTTTGTGTATGTTGTTACTATCCCGTCGTTCATCGTTAGCCATTAATGTGAGATTGTCAGTGCCTGGCTGAAGCTATTGGCGTCATGCCATATTGTAAGGCTGACCAAACACGCACCCTCGAAGTGCACACTTTCGAAAACACGTAGGTCGTGTTTTTCACAGCCGAGGTGGACAAAATCTGTAGGTACAGTTATATTGTCGTACGCATATGGCTGTGGTATCGCCAAGACAGGGATCCGAAATGAGACACTTCAAACTGCAGTGGATGTAGACATGCCCGCGCAGGTAGTCACTGTGAGTGTCCTCAACCTCAGCTATTGGCTCGATGGCGTTGTGACATCGCACAACAATGATGCGTCAGAGGTAACGACCATTTTAGTTTTTTTGTATATTATGCTTTATTTTGCTCTCGATGTCTGAGAATTTGGCACCGTGTGCGCTTCTACGCGGTTTAGCTCTTCGGTGTGATATTCCGTTAGGGCACCCTGTTCATAGTGACGTTGCTGTACAGAACAGCTCTGTTTTCATCAAACCAACAATCGTTTTTCGATTCGTATCAACGTCGCGACCGAATCTGTCATGATTTCTTCGTCTTCGTATCACGGTTACGCTAACGAAAAGTCATGGTGCTCATCTTTCTTTCCGATCGTCCCACAACGAGCGGGCATACGGCTTTACCTTTGCGCAGTTCTCTACACAACGTCGGGAGATCGACGCAGGACAGGAAGTACATGGAGTACGTGCAGATCCTGTTTGCTGATATCGCCGTGATGCATTCTCTTCTGGCGGAGCTGGGTCCGGGATTCGTGGTGTGTCACGACTTTGAGCGTTTTGGCGACATCGACCAGGCCACTGAAATTTCGGAGTTTTTAGCGCCGAATGGAGCTGTGGCTTCAATGCTGAGTACGGCGTTTGTCGAGGTTGCAGGTGGGCCGCGGCCTCCGTCCAACGAGACGCTAAAGTACGAGGGCGCTGACGTGGTCGCGGCACGCCTTCAGCGCAAATTTGACACGTTCGAGTCCGAAATTTGTTCTGGTCCCAAATCTGATTAGCATTTCGTACCCAAGTTCTGTTTTGATGCCAAACATAATTCGCATGAATGTTCGATCGCGTAGAGTCACGCTTTTTTTGTGCATTTTACAGTAGACTAAGACCAGGGCTAAACGTTCGCTTCAAATAATATCGGCTATATGTCGCCGTTTTCCATGGGACGCGAACATCTAAGATGTCAGGGTGGGAGAGTTTCGAGGCAGATATCATGAACGTGGTGTTGCGGTCGTTGTATCTGTACAATTCGGTCGATCAACGGATGGATTTGAACTACAGTAATATTCAAGGGGAGACAAACTGAAAGGAGAGCACGTACCAGATTGTTTCGCCAGGTTTCTATCGAAATTTTGCAGTCAGCAGAAACAAGGAAGCTCCATCTCCTTATAGTGGGATTTTCTCTACTGCAGTAGACATCGTGTTTTGTTTTGTTTTGCGGGGGGTGTTTCTGAGGCAAGTAGCGATACGCATCACGGTAGACTGTACAGCAGTCAATAGCACCTCGTCTGGGAGCAGGCGGCCTACAGGGACCAATAATGAAGTCCATTCAGCTGAAAACAGCGAAATTTGATAATTGATTACAACATTTGCTACGGTAGATGATTTCGTTTATTCACGACGATACGCGCGTTTGCAAGAGGTGTCGTTCCATTGCACAAAGTGTAAATGGCATTCTTAGGTAAAATCCGCACGGAATTAACTCTCCGTGCTCGCCGTTTATCAACCTTCGGGAAATTGTTCTGGGTATGTTTGACAACACTGTTGTTATAGCCCTAGCTCGAACTCGAACGGTCCACACAGAGAGTCGGCGCTTTTATGTCAATTTACACAACAGGGCATATGGTTGGCGATGTCATTCGTCGAACCCCTGGTGAAGTGATACGATTCGCAGAGCGGGTGCAGATAGCCGACACGAACATGGATGCTGCGGAAAGGCTGAACTCCATGCGACACACAGATGCTATACCGCCCAGAGTTATTAAACAGGACATACACCAATTCACACGTCGAACTGACCGATGCTACATCGTAGAGCCCAGAACACTGGAATTCTCATGCAAAGGAGCCTACAGCCCGCCGGCTTATCTGTAGCGTGACATGCGATGCACAAGGGGCACACTTTCACTAATGCCCTCAATAACATTAAAACGTGCGTTGCGCCAATGCACAATGTGCAAGCCGGTACGTCTAGGGCAATGTAAACAAAAGAAGTTGAACTTTTCAATACAGCAGTGAGATCTTGGCTGATTTGTATGAAACAGTGACCTAGCCAACCACGTCAGGCCTTGTCGTGAGATACACGGTTCTTACCAGGCATTTATGACGGACAGAACGAGGGTTGAGGTGGTTTCTCCACCCTCCCTGTCCATAGTCCGGTATGCCGTTCTGCGAAATCATCGGTGCCCTATGTGCTGCTCGTTGTTTCCGGTGAGCATTTGAACCACATTGCCGGTATAATGTTTACACCAAGTTCGGTTGTCGCCTTGCGCTGGCTACACATACAGTTCCATTCTACGGGAACACTCCGTGCACGGTCTCTGCTTCAAGTCCCACGTACTGAAATATTATTGGCACTTGTACTACTGATACCGTATTACATCATTGTTTGAGCAAGCGTCAGTGGACAAACTCATTAGAGTCCACCTTTGACATAGAACACCCTAATCCAACTCGACCAGCCCAACTGCTAGACGCTCCCGACCCATATGTAGCAGAAGACCGCAACCTAGAGCATCTGCATGAAACATGCTTGAAAGTAATTGTAGTTCATCTCTCCGTGGTGAGCGTTAACACATCACGCAAAGCGTACAGGATACGACCCATTAAGACCGTCGGCAAGCTATACGGAGGAAATACGCTTACTGTAGTTGCGATATGGGTTCTTCCTATCACCTTCTCCAACTCAAAATACCTGTCTTTAAGTCGCACCGTAAGAAACGTTTCTTGAACGCACTTTCCTGACAATCTCCATGCACACCGAAACCCCCCATCCAACCCAGCCGAATGCCGTCAAATCTCCTGCCCAAACCAACGAAAGATGTAACTACCTCGCGTCCATCTCCACGGTTTCCGCCAATGCGCAACGTCTTTACGTGTAGCGGTTAAGAGCAAAACCCGGGGACGCATACTACGATAAGGGTAACACTGTTTGTCTGAACTGTTTCTGAATGATCAGGCTCCTGAACCCACAACCGTCGGACTCTCATTCTTGTGTTCTAATATTTGCGAGGATTAGTATGTACTCAGGCCATCATCGTTTTGTTTTTAGTTGCCCCCGAAATCAGTTTTCGAGAGAGGTACAGACCTCTTCGAGTGAGCACCTTAAACAAACAACTTGGTGCACCTCTGCCGTAGCATGCATCCAGGATGGTACTCTGCCGAACAAACATGGACAATTTCGAAGTCCCCTGTAGCTACGTGCTTCAGACATTCGCGTCCTAGAGAAAATCGATACGCAAGCACCACTTAACGCACTCGGTCAAACAGAGAGGCAAGCCTCGGTCGGTATAATTTTCTGCGTATTCCGCAGCCCCGTACTGCGTAGCTGCATCGCAAATTTATGACCACAAATGGAGGTAATCTCGTTGCTGTATGAACGCCCCCTACACCGTCATGCTTGGTAGATATCGAAGCACTCATCGCATGATTGCTCGTAACACGTTGCGATACCATGATGACCCCCAAACCACTCCGAAAATCCAAACCTGCAGCAAATTCCGTCCAGTTCCTAATCCGTAAACGAATAACAACAGTACATTGTAAGCCTTCACCTTCTGGAAAACGAAACAAGGATAACTTCAATAGTTTCGGTCGTTCAAAATCCAGACAAAAATTGCTTCGTTCAGAGGTTTAACTAATACAGGCACTTGTAGCCCATTTCGGGCCGGACAGGCGCACAACCCAAACCCACGCGATTTTAACATGCAACGAACAATTTCCGCGCGAGACGGGAAAGCTACACCTGGACCTGGCCACTTTTTGAGGGTTCCAACTGTTTTCCGAAGTATTGAGTCAACCAAACGGCATTCACTGCCTTCTCCCCGGATATATCCCGTACATGGACATATCGACATCTGGCATTTCGAGACAGCGTCATCGGTACAGCAGGTGTGGCGTGTGATTACGAAAATAACACGCAAAACTTTCACACTCACCACAGGAACAAGTCGGGCCTCGGTCTTTTTCACGACCACTGTTCGCGCGCAAACAGTAACTACTTAGTTTTGACCGGCCTTTTCCCGCTCTAGGATGTACTTGGCTTGGATCATATACAATAGATACAACTACAAGTTGTTCTTGTTTTGCTCTTGTGTAGGGTTTACCCGAAATCACCCGCTCTCACGTAATGACCAGCGCCTTCTCCTAACCCTGGAATGTTATTACCGCGCCCGCCTGTCGCACTAACCTCCCGCCGCGACGACAATGTTGTGTGAGGACCGCGTCTATACGGGTGGTGTACACCCTCCCCTTCGGACAACTAATCGTTTCGCTTCGACGACCTAGTCGTTCAGGAGTCCGTGATTAGAGAATCCTTCGATTCAGCTTCTGTGCTTGATTAACGAATGCCTGCATTACTCTTCTGTACGACAACCGCCACGTGGCCACTACTATAGTGTCTAAATACCACAAACAAAATCCTATGTTACCTACATTACAGGCAACGTCGACCCTTTGCTTCTCGCCCACGGGGTTATGCGCGACTCAGGGCCGCCGATATTGTTGCCTCCCCCATTACTTTGGCACTACACGATGTGCACCTCATGCGACTTTTCGTGGACGATGCAGCCAAACTACAAACAATTGAACTGGGTGAACAACCGATCGCTCCGTCGGCCGTTCTCCGGTAATCGAACCGAGGGTTCCTGCACCCCCCTCCATCCTAGGTAACAACCCCACGTACTCCATCCCGGAAATTGAGCGATGCCAGGGTTTACGGGTATACGACTAGGGCCATGCATGACATGCGGCCAACGAGTACACCCCCGCCCCCCTCCCGCCGTAGCTCGGGGTAGGGGTTCCACACACATCATCTGTTGAAAAAGGTAACGTCGCGCCGCGGCCACTGGGATTATTTGTTGCACGTGAGGCCCGGTTGAGTTCGTTACCCACGAGAGCTGCCGATGGAAAATAACGTTGTTACAGCGAAGAGAACAAACGATACGGGAAGGGCGGTATGTTATATGAGTTGCACAACGACGGGAGCTTCAACCGTCACGACATGATCCCAGCGTTTGCATACGTGCAAGCCCGGCCATGGTGAAAATTCGCTCATTTCAGTCCACATGTGTAGCGCTCCCGAGACTCCTTGCCTTCGGAGGTCACCCAATCCGTGAGTGCACGATGTGTACTCTTCCAATTGTATTGATTTGATAGATACCCCGCAAAATTGTGTACCGGTAAATGCTTACGCTTATTATAGTATTGTGGCAGTTGGGCGTGATAACGACCTCCCCAAGTGCGGAAAGACGGAGAAAAGCGGGCGCTACGTATCTCGGCTAGAGCAAGGGTCGTGTGTCCTTTACGCTCCTGCGTTCTTCTTTGGGAAGCCCAACTCACGTTGACGTACATTCACAGCCAACACAAGTTGTTTTCGCCTTAACGAAAAGGCCGGGCAAGCACGCAGTAGCAGTATCAATCAGTTGCAAGGGAATACCTCACATTTCAAGCTGAATACCATGTCCGCCGATATGATTTTCCCTCGTTTTCTACAATAATTAATTATACCACCCCATACCACGAACAGCCCACCTAAAACAAATATAACCTAACCACACTGTGTCCATGCCGCCAGATATTTATGGGGTATTGCACCAAATATAGTGTGACCTTCCTGAAAAGGATCTTCGTAAGTCGTGGGCGAATTTCGGCCTTGATTTTAAAAAGCAGGGACAACGCCAGTTTTTGTGTGTCACACTTTTCGTGGCAGACCGGTATGTGTGCCTGGTGGAAGCTATATGCTGTCAGGATGAGTGTGTCCAATCCACCAGAATAGCACGCAAAACAGTTTTGTTATGGACACATAGACATGTACCCCCAGCGCAACGCGGGCGGGACGTTTCTCGCAGGGCGACGTGAATTGCTTGGATCGACGAGAGGTGCGTGAGAGGATACTCCACGGCTGTGACGAAAAACTTCGTTGTTAGTGGACAACATATGTTACCGCTATGATTGATACCATATATCATTACATCCACGGTCAATACTCTATTGTGTACCGGATTGTCTGCTTTTTTTCTCCTAAGCAACGGCCGGCATGAGGTTTGCGCCTACCCTATATGTTTATCGCTTGAAGGAACAATCCCAAGCTAGTACGTACCTCCTACTGTAAATACTTTAAACAAACATGAGGCTACGCGAGACCGTTCCACCAGCCGTACGGACATGGGAACAACACAAATGCCCCCTCGTCGAACACTGGTTATGGTCGGGTTAAAACACTCGTGTGTGGAATACGTTAACCTATATCCTCAATCGGTCTCACCTTCGTATTCGGCTTTGTCGAACCACTACGAAGACAGCGACTCAAGTATTGTCTCTAGGCGGGCGACCACCTGTCTCGCCGACGGTCGGTGGGCGGGTTCCTGTTGCCACATGCCCTGGACAACCTACCGAAATGCCATTAGAGACGATATGTCAAATCAAACTCGGAGAAAAAGACACGATTGTTCTTCAGCCACACCAATGGGCCGCGTGCAGGAATGAAGCAACGATGGCAATCGAGCCACAACGAGCAACGCGCGCCATGCTTAACACGATTCTGAGAGGCTCACACTAATTCGCTTTTATGTGCAATCAATACTAGCGAGCGAACTTTGGGATGTGATATATGTGCTCATTATTTCCCTTCCAAGGTGTCAGATACCCCAAGGATAACACAGCAGCATTGTCTCTATAGTTATGAAAAACACACCTGCCAAAATACAAGACAGCAGCGTTATATAATAATGTTTGAAAGGGACACCTGGAGTTTAAAATACACTCAGCACGATACCTGATTATGTCTTTAATTTTTCCCAACGTGTGCGTTATGTTGATTGACCCGGATGATGATTATGCTAGTGAACATCCGCAGAGTCTCGTGGTAGGTCATCTCTATCACAGGAGAGCATACGAAGCAATCATGACTTATCAACATACACAGAGAGCCATATATTCCAGAAGTTTGCTATTATCTAAATAATGTATATCGTCTCCTTAATACTGCGTCCCCCCAGAATTGTAGAACGGGCTCCCGGCACGTCGCAATGTGTCAGGCTTGTGTCCCTCAGTGAAAGTTCTCTAACTCAAGCTGATAGTCAATATGCAAGGAATTACGTCGTTGAGGGTGGGGCTAAGAGAATTCCAGTGACACGTGGAGATAACAAACATGTTGCAACCCGGTACCCTCTATCTATTTTATGTACTATAGTGGAACCATGAAAACAGCTGACATATCTTGCCTGCATAAAGCCTGGGTGCCAAGAATGGTCGATGGCAGGTCGTTCGCCGTTCCGAATCATGACGCTGCCTCTCTCGCCGTGAGGAAAGGGCGGTCGTCCAGATATCAGCGAGAAAAAGATCATGCCCATGCTGTAGATGTCAACCTTTTCCGTTAAAGGCTGTGGAGAAGGGCAAGGTACATGGCAAAGGCGACACCAAGAAATACGAGATGTTTGCAGTGGTAGTATCGGAGCCGCGGAGGTATGCACGTTTACGCAAGTCGATTATCATACCGGCGTTGTGTTCAAGAATCACCTAAGGAATCACCGACGGATACCGTCGAGCTGAGTTTGAAGCACCACAGGTATGTATGACAACTACCCTTTTTGTTCTACGCATAACAAAGATCGCCCAGCAAAGGTCCCTCGTCCTTGCCCGGATATGCATCTAGCAGTTAACTTCATGCGAAGTACTTTCCTTTTCATCAAGTATGTGGAAGGCCATGAGATATGTAATAATGGCATACCCACTTAAAGCGATTCCACTGTTTTACGTGCATCGCGAAGACCGTCGTCGTCTACCTTCGCATCGTTGCAACACATATAAATTACCTTGCCGGCGATGTTTTCTGGGGCTCGCCAAGCGACTGCTCGACACCCACGCTTCATTCGCAAGGGGCAAGACACACCACTCCCACGTATGCCCATGAACTGGGCCATATTGAAGTCGTTCAGCATCAAACGCCCATCTTCGCCCAGCAGCAGCTGCTGCGGCTTTATGTCGAAGTGCACGATCGGCGCAATGGAGGCCTCGTGCAGCGCTTGCAGCGCCTTGGCGGCGTCGAGCGCCATGGAAACAATCCTGTCGATGGAGAGGTCGTCCCGAGCTCTCCACATGGCGCTGTCCAAGGTGGTGGCGTAGTACTCGGAAACCAGCGTTGTGTTACAAACCCCGAGCATTTGAACAATATTTGGATGCCCCCTCAGCTGTTGTTGGTTGACACAGGCACGAACGGAGTAGCATGCAGCAACGAACGGTGAACTCGATATATAAGAGGTTCAGGCCTCCCGAAGATAATGATTCTGAAGTTTACTATGCCAATCCTCGTAGTTACCCGGTGGCGAGCGACGGTGTCTGGTCGTTCAGATGCATGCTACGCTAAAGGTGCACCTTGTTTTCTTTGTCAGGGTGGAAGTCGCTTGAGGAGCTCTACACCTTCCCCAACAACTGATTCAGGACGAACCTAAACGTGCTACCCGATGGTCAATATCACAGCCTAAGTATACGATAAACGATATTGCGACACGATAGTGAAAGTCTGACGACTTTAGTATAAGGAGCCTGATCGTTCGGAAATAATTTGACCCAAAACGTGCCACCTCTTTCGTAGCAGTCGTCTTCGCTTATTGCATTACGAAACCCTTGGCGGGTGTTAGCACGTATGTGAAATCGTCGTGCGCAAACTACGGTGACAATCTCGAGTTTTCAGAACGAAGGAAGGCTTCATTTTGAACGTTCCACCTACCGCGCACAGTCAGAATGATGTATCGATCGATTGGGGAAGCTAATGTAAGCAGATCAAGGAAAAAATAAACCAAAGAGTTAGAGTAATAGATGCTGCGCTTGGCAAAGGTAGACTAAGGCACACCTGTTCCCTCTGTCTGCCTTCAGCGTGCTTTCACTACTGATCTGCTACGTGAAAGCCTGCAGCACACCTTTGCGGTATTGAACGGCATGTGTCACATCTCGAACAACATGGCAAATGCGTGTAGAGACACTACGTTATGTCGTGAACAGGCAGTCAGTTGACTGCTTCTGTCACGTTACGCGACCTTCCCCATACCTAATGGTTCCACACTGATATGATTTGCCATGAACCGTTTCTGGGATGTATTTTGAACTATTCCTCACGCTAATGAGCTCCTTCGGGGAATTCAGATAGGAGCACCGCAGTCGTTAGAACAAGCAACCCTTTTTCTTTCGGTTGCAATGCTATGTCGGGCACAGCTTCTACCTGTCACGACTTCTTAGTAAAAACATTTTTACTTCAGTAAGTTCGTTCGAACGTACTCCATGCAGTCCGTTTTACAAAGCACTGTCCCATGTGCGAAAGGGCCTCTGGTCGATCAGGCGCAGAGGACAAAAATATTGCCCATGACTTACGTTCTCTCTCACGGCCTCCATTGAGTAAAGCAGGTATGAGTAATGAATATAGAATTTATACGAGCACTATGAGTGCAATAAAAAAAACAGATATTTCTTTTTCGAAGGATGCAATGCTTAAACCGATTTAGCCGAAGGGTCCCCTTAAGAGGGTGTGATATTGCATATGATACTGGGCATTGTTTGCGCCTACAAGCCGCTGCTGTCTACTGACAACCTTTGACGGCACATCATCGAGTCTGGTACGGTAGAAAGTATTGGCACCTTTGTTTGTTCATTATACCGCATCGTTTGGCCAGTGTAGTGGACCAATTTGAGTTTTGTTGGTTGAGTCAACGTTCGTACACATATCGATGCCTAGCTCTTCGACGCCGAACAAACGTAGCAAATCAAGACGGGGAGACGGCAGTATTCGGGACATACCTCGTCAAGGACAAGAGCCTCCTTTTTGTGAAGGTTTAAAGCCGCTTTATGCTTCCTCGGGTCTTCCTGTTCTTGTAAAACCTTCAGTACGACAATTTTATTCATGTAAGCTGCCACGTACACATCTCGCACTAGACCGTTTCCAACAAGCATCTTGCGACCGTGCAAAACCTCCTGCGAGATAAGACAGAAGAAAAAACGAACAAGTGTGCGTGGTTAACAAACGGGGGCTGCTCCTCCGTAAGAACTAGTCGTTCAAATTTTGTCAGGTGTGCGTGTTGGTTCTGATAATATGGACGTGTCTCACATCTATTAGATTCGGCCGGTTTATCCCATACTTCGTATCTTATTTCATGGTTGATATTTGAGATATATGGCCTTTCAAGTAACAGCCTGTCCACGATCTGGTATACCGGTGTGTATGGTGCAAGTTATATAGCTTCCAAGGTCCGAATCTGATATGTTTTCTGTGTGAAAGCGCTTTCATGCTTCAACTAAATCGCACCAGATATGACATCGTAAACGAGTGAACCACTTTTGTTTTCATAACAGCCCGCACATTGTATGGCCGTAAAAACCAGTGCGCAACTTGTGGTGACCGAGGACAATACTAAGTTTCGTACGGCAGATTTTATCTTTCGCTCTTTAGACTACCACTTGTTCGTCAGACTGGATGTTGTGCGACCATCGCCCTGATATAAGAGACGTAGGGACGGAATAGGACAAGTAAGGCAACTGAAGGTGAAGGAAGGTGGAGACGGGAGATGAGATGGCAGCATAACTAGCAGGCGCTCTGTGTCGAGCGCTAAACGTGACGGAAACCATTCGGATTTCGCTGTACAGTATACTCTCAATTTGTGCACCGGCGGTCACGCTGTTCGGCCTGGAAGCTACTCGGATGCAACTCGTTCTCGCCGAGGACGATCAGTCACATGCCCTCTTTCACAAGCCTCAGTGGCTGCATGTATTATCATTGGTCTCGTGAGGCGTTAGCTGTGGTATGGACGGTATGTTCCGCCTTAGCTGTATGGCTCCAGAATGTCGGCGCTACTTCACCAAGGGAAATTAATCAAACACGTAGCCGCGGTATGGTACTTCGTAATAGTTTGTCTATGCATTCGATTCCATATTTTGCGATGATTCTCTCAAGCTCCAGTCGTGTTCCCCTTGCGCACGGGGTTTTCGGACTGACCCCATACAACCCGTCGCATTCCCCTACATCTAGCATATACCACCATCTTAACGTTCGCCCGACGCTCCATCTAACGCATTACAGGCACGCGTATGGTTTATACAGCGCTGTACGCCACTGTGTAGTGTCATATTCATACTTATGTATACATACCTCGATTTCCTCACACCCGAAGATATATTTCGCTGAGTCCACCTCCTTCTTCCACAGTGGGCTGTCCATGCAATAGTCGCTCGACTCGAAAGGTTGCAGGTTGCGCTGATGAACGTCTGACGCTAACACCCCCTTGGGTGCGCCCTGCGGAAGGGTCGAGTTGGAACTCGCGACTGCATGCGTCGCCGGCAGGGCATCAGCGAATGAAGCCGCCACCCCTCCGTTGTCTGTTTGTGCTGCTGCTATCTTTAACATCATGGCTGCAATAGCCCAGCAACAACAGAAGAAGCTACGTGTGCTTGCAAGCCTCCTCCGCATAGGTGACGGAGCATCCCTTCCAACAATGGCAGGAGTAGCCTCGATCGGTCTATGCCGCCCCTTGCTTCCACGTGTTGTAATGGTTTCCTTCGTGAAGACACCCCAGGCAACGAATGACAAATCGAAGCGACGTATCGGTTGGAGCTCAAACTGCGCAGACATATTTTCGGCCCGTTCAGCAACGTCGAACGCGCACCACACTTCTCGAGAGAAGGTCAGCGAAACACCCTGGGACCTACTAGTTAACGATATTTGACCGAAGGAAGAAGCGTAGAGGCGTAGATAGGATATGTGGAGAAACGCACGCTGCGTGGGATGCGATTCGTCGGAAGATGTAAAACATGTAATACTGGCCTCCAAAAGGACGGTTCAAACCACAGCTCATATATCTCACATGGAACGTGAGCTCCACGACCTGATGGCGGTGCGGAGCGTGCCACTGCCCTGATCAAAACGATCAGCCAACATCAACTCTGCCGCGCAGATTATATGATGCACGAGCAGTGGCTGGCACTGCCCTGCCGAAACGGATAAGGAAACACATAACAGGGCAGACAGAAGCCAACTCTGCCTGCGACTCATCCCACGGTAGGGGCGTAGCAGAATTTTCTGAGCTCCTCACATGAGGAGCTCAATATCTCACCCGAAACATGACCTCGGAGACATTCGTTGGCGCAACTCGATCAAAAATTTCAATGCGGTAGTCCAAAAACAATTGTACCAGCAAAATACAAACGGTATCCGGTGGTTACTTGCATGAGGAGCTCAGCCGGTTAGAAAATATCGAGCCAAAAAGTGGTACCCCTACCGTGGGATTGCTCCTGCCTGGGTAAATTGTGGCACTGTGTTAGTTTGGGAACGTGCACAACACATATGTGGTGCTGAGTGAAGTACATTTGATATTTAAGCGTAGTGTTATTATCTTCCATCTAAAGCCTAGGTCACTCCGGCGCAGAGCTCACTGTATCTGCCCGCTATACGTACCTAGGACATTCACAGCCTTGGCCTGATGTTTACCCTTTCAAAAGCAGTCCGAAAATCAATTCGAACTGTCTTTACCAATGTATGCTTCGAACAGGGTAAATATTTCACCTCCAGTACCGTATAGCACTCATACCATAGTGGGGTAGACCAACGTTACTTGTACGTCCCCCCTGGTGATGCCACACGATATGGTACCTTCCTGGCATATCCATACTTGGAAGCCTGCGATAACTGTAACTAGTGGTCTCGTGTCATCCAACACGCTCCCAAGTACTCGATGTGTAAGCCAATCGTCTTCGTGACACTATACAAGTACTTCAAATGTTTTCAATCAGTTGAATATCAGTCCATCGCGTCAGGGTTCTCGCCACTGAAATCTACAGTACGGATATTTATTAGCGGCCGACGCTTTGTTTGCGATAAACCTTTTACACGTCCAAACAGGCAGGACAAACCCTTCAAGTATTGTTTTTATTGCATCGTCTGTATTGTTTTAGACAGCCAAAACTAATTCAATACCCATATGAGGATAAAATTACTGTTCTCAGTATATTATCCCTGAACTGACTGGTACAGTCGTAAGGAGTTCGACGCCCCCAAACACAAATCGCCTACAGCGTTAAGAGCCTGGAATTATATTCCTCGCCTTCCGCAAACTGTTCGGTTCAGCTATTTTACCGTGTTTTGCAATGAATCTAGAGACCATCAGCGCGTGTTGTGCATGCGCTTGATTTCACGTCAATCATGTTTCTGGAACAACAACGTATTACGTAAAAAGTTCCCTGCTCAACAGGGCAACGGGTTGAATATGCATTCAACAAAAATGTGATATACACAGATATGTTACGTTCGTGCATCGCCTATGTCCGTACTGAGGGGCGAAAGTAGTACATATCTCTTCATCGATAATCTACACCAGCCGTCTGCGTCGACACGTCGGTGGCGGGCGAGTCACGACGGAGCGTAGATTAACACGATGATATATCTGAGAATGCCCTGTATGTTATTACGTGATGGTTGGTTTGCTGAACAAATCGGTTATGCCCTAAGGACAGATATAAATGTCAGCCCGGCCATTTGATATGTGTGTCGTATCGCTGTAGTGGTATATCTCAAAATTTTTACTGGGTAAGGATACCAGGTGGCCAAACCTTATTATAGTTGTTCTCAAATAACCCAGGAAACACCATTATGGATATATAATTTCAAGCATTTTTGAGAGCGAAAATTGTAACACGGTATACGATCAATATATATCATATATCCAACTGATGCTACGATATGCAACTAAAACTTGTTGCATGGCGTGAATCTGAGGGTACGATTGCAGTGCCAAGCTATTCCAATTGACGACCAAGTCTGTTGGGGCCTTACCATAGTCTTCGTTGCCGGAATATTGACAGTGTTACCCTCGATCTGCATTCACATGATGTCGAACAGTACCCTCCACCCACCCTACCCCCCACTCCCCCCAGTACTGTGATGATACGACCACCGCAATTAATGACATGAGCCCCCCCCCCCCCTGCAAAACCACCTCCTTTACTCAGAACCAATACCCCCCCCTGCTATAGCGATCGACAATGTGGACGAAACAACTTAAAAACGTGAAACTATTTAGCTCCATCAAACGAAATGTATACCTTGCCAATGACTGTTGGTACCGCAGCGAGGACACGTTTAGGACGGTAGTGTTTCAGCCGGTCAGACCCACTGGGCCGTGTGGCTACCTTATTCCTCCAGAGCCTTGCACTCTCAAGCGTGTTGGTTTACGACATGCACAGTCATCCGATTGTTTGTTACTCTGCGGCAAGGAAGCGTACTTTTTAAGTCCTACTTGAAGTGAGGTACAGAGTCAGTGGCCTTAGGCACCTAACGGTGGTAAATATATAAGGGTAACCAGTGCACAGTATTGCTTAAACGCCTTCACCCCTAGCATACTTCTTTCTCCCGGACAGCGAACGCCACTAGACCCGTATGAACCCCCTTAAGAACTGGCCCCACACATTTGGGGACAAACTACTTATTATTAGTGTGATATGTATTTTTTATCAGCTCTGAATGGGTTACCAACACCCTCTTTCCGTGGATCTCGTTTTCTGCTTCGTTCAAAATTCGCTCTGTTATATCCTGCGTCGTTGAACAATCTGTGTCGCCACGAAACGCCATCCGTTGTCAATCCACCTGCGATAGGGCCACACAGGGTCATATGTATAATTCGTTTGAACCTTCCTTCGGCATGCTAAAGTTACACCTCGCCTTCTTCCAGTCGCAAGCGTACAGTGGACAACCACCGTCGCATCTCCTCATATTCGTTGGGCAATGGCTGAAGTTCTGTCAACGACACGTGCTACGGTAGATATGGACCGTTTTTTTGCTTACGGTTCTCGTATGAGAGCCTTTCTTCCAATTCTACAGCAAGTCACCCGAAACCAGCTTGCGAGAAACAATATAGGTTCAGCCCAATAAATAACCCCATAACCTAGATATAGGCAAGAGCAAACTGAAACCGAATTTCGTCATTACCACGAGTTTGGGTTAAGGAGCACCGTTTTTCCGAAAACAGTCCAGCACATACGTGACACGCTCATCGTAGGACGCGTCCGAGGTCTCGGTTATCGCGGCGAGGGGAGCAACGCCTAGACAGTATGTGTCCATAATGAACAGCCCAATCCCTACACCAGTCACAAACTGCTATAACCGACTTATGCAAGTGCTCAACAGACGTACAGCGTAGTGTCTAATATCACGGGGATATACTAAGTACGAGCACGGGTGGTTAACAGGCACATACAACACCTGGTGCTCGAGCGACGACTGACATGTGTGTTACGTGTTATAGAAAAGGAGAGCCCTTCCACAAAATCGCACACACTCTAAACACACTCTAATAAGGTCGTCAACAATCAAACCCGCAAGAATATGCATCAGTCGCTGCCGGTACGAGCGATGTGGGCCCCGAACCGAGTGCACTTCGAAGTGCATTGTCTACTACTTTGTGGTGCAGGTAATCGGCTTCGTAGGATGAAATACCGGGTTACAACTGCACGTTAGTTTCCTCATATTTTGTTGTGTGTAGGCGACATATTTGTAAGCGAAACACTCTCCCGTGAAATAATATACCGGTATGATTTACAGACATGACACCAATAATTTGGCGTCAGATCTCGTACAACGAAGACAACAGATTCCATGAATAATTCGAAAACATATTCGGGGCAGCTCGTAGCACTTGCGCCGACACACCCAAGCACAATTTAGCCTGTCAATGACACTCTCTGTGCGTTCATGAAAAAACGTGCAACTTTGGTAAACGTTCGTTCTCCTACCGTATATGACAGTGTATATGACAGTGTATATTACACCCCCTGGGAAAACAAAATTCAACGCCAATTATCTCCATAACCAGGGGGGCACAGACAACTAAAAAAGCGGCTTTCGGGGCATCTCGTCGAGATCATTCCATCGACGGGTCACTCGGGGACAGCGCTCTGCCGGTCGTCGATAAAATCGGCTTCGAAATTCGTCCGAGGGGGTGTGGTAAACGTTGCCCTTCTCATATTCTTCAGCTCGCTTTCATATTGACGGTTCCGTCTTCATACAAGCTGTGAGCCGACGTCAACTCACCATCAATTGAATCGAAGTTCATGTTTTTCATTTTCATAATATACTGCTTCAAACAATGTTTCGAGGTCTGTTCGGTTTCCATGTTGGGAGTGTAGTTTACCTTCCGCGATGTATCCAGTGTACAATCAAAAGAGTGTTTCCGAGGTACAAGCTCACTATGCCAAACAGCCCATCCACCGAGTTTGTCCGTTATGGTGCTAACCCTGGGCACTTCTGGCAGCAGGGATGCCCCCCAGAGCAGTCTCCTCAAACAGAACCACTGTACGCCAGTTCAATTTCCCAGGCACTCCGTAACTTGTGTTGTCACTTAGTTATCTTATCATAGCATGTCCCTCGAACGAAGAACTGTCGCAGTGACTTGTCCCCACGGGTGGTCAGCATCGCCATAAGCGATGTGTACGATGATACACCGCAAACTCACCTCCGCTGCGTTCACGATGTTTGTTATTCCTCGCAATCTGACCGATAGAGTTTTATGCGATACTGTACTGACAAATACAATAGGCAGATACTCGAACTAGCCGGTATTTGCTCTTTGGTGGATGTCAACCGGTCAGACAATATACAGATAAGAAGTGCAGTCCCTACGATGAGATTCGTTGGTCGCCTAATTAGCTCTATATACATTCTCACCTCGTGGCCCTCCGCAAGGTCTCTCTTTTGGGAGCACTCTGGTACAGAGCTCGCCTACAAACACCACGAACATCGAATTTCCCTATCTGGCAAAGTAGTTGGTTTCGAGTGCACCCGGAAGAAAACAAATACGAAGCTTTACACCCGCGATCTCTCCGTCTATATAACAGCGCGAGATGCAACAACCTACGAACGCCCAACGCCATCGTTGGCTGCAGCATGCTGGACGCTGTTTGGTAGCCTGATCATTGTATCCTGGCGCCCTTGACTGCCTCGAGCTTGTCGGTGACTCCACAACTTTCACTGGACGAAGCCTCGCCAGTACCAACGATGCAGGTCTCTCTTCTTCTTGAAGGTCCCACTGAACGGTATTCGCCTGCACTATGAAGACTGCACCTCCTTGCGGTTACCGTCACCGGGGATGCTCACACGACCAAAATCAGATGATCAGAATGGCCGAGGTGAATCGGTTGTTTAGGCGGTCCTGCGTGATATAAAAATGGGCAACGTTGAGGGGCCGAACTATTCCAGCACGTCATATTTTAAGTTTAGAGGTAGGCGGACATGGTCCATGTAAAAACGCTCCACTGCTTCACTCGGGTAAAGTTTGGTCGGCCGGCCTGGTGTGTCCGAATCGAGGGGCCCAAGATACGTACAGTTGAGCCAATGTGTTGGGCGACACCTAGGCACGGTTCGTGTTCCCGGGTAGCATTATATAGTAGGGCACCCTAAAGCGCGACGTGGTTGCACCGGAAGGAACGATGGCATTATTCTGTAACATGTGCTACGCGATGATTGCCCAGGCAAGGTTAAAAAAGAGGCGAACGCATCGTCTCTAACCCCGTTAATATAGGTAGATAATAAATAAAGGCTCAGTGGCCGGTGTCGTAGGATACAATCCTGTGTACCTGGGTAAGGTCCGTCCACGATCGGCCATGTCTTGGCGTTTTCGGCCATGAATATTCTAACGAGCGTAAACATTGAAGCAGCTTGCCCCCAAATCCCCATGCAAAACAAAGAACAGATGATGCGACCTTTATCGCAATGTGATACGCGAGTCGCTTTATATATGGATGATCGTTTGGGGACAAGGAGGGCATGGTTTTTTAAGCTACAGAGCAAATGCGTATTTAGACATTGACTGAACCATAAACGGCAAGTGTACATGAAACGTAATGTTGACATAAGTTTGAAAAGCACGGGAATTTGTGCATAAATTAAATATTGTCTACATGTATTTTACAGGCTATTACGTTTAGCAGTAACAACGTGTTAACATATTCGCGTTAAATTGGAGACAGCGTCGATGGCGCATTCATTGGTTGCCCAAGGCCATGTTGTAAATATACTTCGTATAATGAGTGCCAAAATGCTTCCACAAAATGATTAGCGATTACGAAAGTGGACAGGGCGGTAGTATTCTCGAGCTATGAAGAACCAACGCCCAAAACTAAGGACGTTAACTATGAATCTCGCTCGCCCCTGCTCATGTTTGTAGCACCGTTCCGTAGAACGTACGACAAGCTATCCAATCCTCTGGTACGCTGAGGTCATTATTTCAGGAGTGCACTGAAGTGGCGGGGGGCGGTACGAGGGACTACAGTATGTCACCAGGCTTTTAGATATTACATTTTCCTCTACTATGGGCGGAACAAACACGACAATGCGCATGGCCTCGGAACATCAGACGCTAAGGGGCATTATGTATTGAAGTCTAACTATTGTCGTGAATATATCTCGAGCGAAAATGGTCGAAATACCTACCTGTTGATTTTACCTATTCCCGATGTGTTCTCTCCTGTAATGTCGAAGTGTACAGTGTTGACCATAACCCACAGGTGCGGTGCATCACTCTGCTTCCTTCTCTCCCAGGTAGGTAACGCACCTTTTATGGTTGAAACTGACAGAAGGGCACGAAAGACACACAATACCCTAGCGGGTACGAAGCCTTCCATATTCATATTCCGGTGGCATGTGTGTTGCACACCCGCATCAAACGGAACAGTTGTTTCTCTATCTCCTTCTGCTCGCATTGACTAGGTCAAACACGACCAGGGCTATCGAGAGGGTGGACTCTCAACGGAATGAAAATACCTCGTCAGCAACGTATTCGAGTCTGGGACACGCAACGTGGGGGCCAGTGAGTATGCAGCGGAATGCGAGCTTGCTACGTGTTCGTCAACGGTCCTTCGACACTCGAAGTTTCTGTGCAAAACCAATAACTATCGTCGAAATGGTGAGAATATATTAATGTCGCCGAAAGCAAATTCATCCCAGGCTAGACCCGCGACCCCGCCACAATGGATACTTATTTTGCAGGCGTGGAACTTATATGTAGACCTGAGGGGTACGGTAGAGTGCATGCGCTTGACATGGAACCCCTTGACTGGTCCCCGAGCAACAACAAACATATAGCTTGGGAAATTAGTGAAAATAGAACGCCTTGCTTTTTTAACCTACAGACATGTCTTGGATAGGGAGAATTCACAATACCACACATTGTGCCTCAACAATCTCGGTCCGCAGTCGAGCTACATACCCGTTAGAAACATCACGGATAGGAGCACTGTATGTTTGTCTAGATATATTCGTTCACTTTAGCTGGTACCTGATACCGTATTGTGTTCTACGTTACATATCTAACATACACTATGTGACGAGAAATATGGCGTGACTCCGGTTACCCGCCAATTGTCAGGGCAGGTTTCATCGTACGCTGAAGAATACACCGTCAACCGGCTATAAGCGATTCAGGTCACTGAACGGAAATTACCTGGTGCAACTCAAGCACTGCATCGAACATGTACGTTCGACGTATTACCTGACCGATACCACAAGGTGAGTCACCACTTGGCGTTTCCTACCCAGACAACATCGAATTCAATGTGACAGTACGAACATGCCCCTGAGAATCAGCAGCGTGCCTCTAACGAGCCTGATATGCCTTTACGTGTAACGTGCATTGTTTCGTGTAACGCGCATCAATGTGTGTTATATGTTTCCCTACCAGCGTTTTGGGCGATGTAGACTTCGGTTCAACTGATACTAAATGGTTGATGTAAGTCCTCTACAAACCAATCGGTCGTCATTCCAACGTCAAAGCGAGTTGAGGTACTGTAAGCAAAACTTCAGATCGTCCAAGCAATAGGCACATAACAAGATATCACATGGGGTGCACAGATATTAATATCCCGTGTTGCAACGTGGGCAGTTTGTACTTTACGCGCTACACAAAGGGTTCGAACAAAGGCAACACACGAAAAGCAAAGAGCATACATTATTTCATGTTAACCCTAACCCGCTACGTACTATAATCGCGTCACCAGTATACTTGTGGTAGAACTATGCCGCAATATTCACTTGGTTTCCCGAACTACCGTCTGGAAAATCATATTTCGGGTGAGGTTCTGACCTCTCGAAACAACGAGTCATCCCTACCGTGGCATCGTACGCGAGCCCGGTCGGTACAGAGAACCTCGGCTTCAAGGCACGGGCCACCGATCTGAAAAACAATATCTGGTAAATAACACTGGTATCATGTGTGGAAAGTGAAGTTCGGTAATACGCATGTTGTGGTTTTAGTATATTTATTGGAGACATAAATCCCAAAACTCGTTCAGTCGCAACGAGACTCTTCAGGAATAGTCAATCCTTGAGAAAGTTGTAGAACAACAAATGGCTCTGGTAATAATGCGTTGATGGAAACGAGTCCGGCACGGCCATTCGTTACAAAAAAGCGATTCGACCATGCAGTTTGTGAAGGGAAACATCTACCTTTAAACTTGTTCTGAAAACTACAGTATTCACCCGTCTGAACGAGTACGTCGTCTCAGATTATATATTTCCTGTGGGTGTCTCCCCTTGTATCAACTGTTGGAAACCCGCAAGCTTCCGCCGGCACCTCCCTCGTTCAAGTAGTATAAACCTTTGTCGGTCCGGCTCTTCTCCGGACAAGAACCCTATTCAGGTCTATGCCGACGGCATGGAATACTTATGTGGTAATAATCCATCGATGTCTGGCAATGGGGGGAGAGTATTCCATAGATGTTGGCGGACTCCGCCCATCAAGGAACGTCTAAGATCCCTTGGAACATTATTTGCAGGGATGTCCAAACGATCATAACGCCCGCAGCAGCGACGCGATATAAATACCTATGCCGAAAGATGGATTGGAAGGAGTTGCTCGCACAATATAGGACACCGCATGTTCACGACACCCGCACGCTTTATGGTCCAAGTTGTCACGCGTAGACTGTACAGTAACCACAACGACTTCACATGGATGACAACGGTTGGAACGTGCGACAACGATGACTCGTCGCTCACACAATTATATGTGTGCTCGTCGACCCCACTGGTACACGCACTATATTTCCGTCCTATCTGTTTTATCTCGTCTACCATACTACCGACGTCACGAACACCCATACTACGGGTCGCGACAAAGTGAGGAGGACGGACTACTGAAGGATGTATCATTGTTTGTATCTGAGGTTTAAAACGCGACAGATAACGAATTTGGACAAGGTGACGAAAACTGTCATCAGAGTTTCCGCCAGATCGGCCGCTCTTTTTCTGTCACTAACTTCGATACGGCTTAGAGTTCTGCCATCCTTGGTGGAATCGGACAACCGCAATAGGTTCCACCCTTCGGTAAAGCATTTGGTATTAAGCATATTGGTCACACCCTCTCACGAACATAAGTGTTTGTTTGAATTGAACAACTGATATTTGTATTTGATCGTGAGTGGCGGCACACAGCATATTGCTGGTTACCCCATAGTTGATCAGGCAACGATAGCCTTATAACAAACGTTAAACAAGAACGTAAATAGTGCATATTGGGAAGAAGGAGGGAGCAAGGACTACAAATGGAGTATTGTGGATAAATCTTTGCGGGAAGTAGCCATAGAAGGATGTTAGACTTTGCGCATGGGTTTCCTAGGTTTCCGTGTTTTTCAGCTTTAGGGAATGTTATGAGTGATCAACGTTGAAGCTCATGCTGCACATTGTCGGATGGCGAAGATAACACTATTAATTAAACATGGAAGTATGGGCGCAGTTGACATACACAGTGATCGATGAAGAAGCACGCTGGACTGCGAATCGTGCCAGGGGAGTGAGGCACAGAGGGTGACCAATCGTTTAATACAGATACAGTAGTACCCTAATGATCGAGGTAGAGCAATCAGATTGTCGTGGGTGGAACCCACGGCAAGTTTGGTTCAAGCACACGCACTGAAGAGTTTTCTTACCATTAGTATCCGGTAGGAACTCGCTCATATACGAGCTGGTTCCAGAGAGAAACATAAGATAGCTTCTTCGGGAAATACAAAACGGAATACAATACTTTTTCGAACACTACAGATATCGACATGACGGCATCGCCAAGGGAACCACATCGGTCAAGAGGTTTTTGGCGTACGAGTTGTAGTTCGCGAGATATGGTCAAATTGGTATTCCTTAGGGAGGCGTTATTCCATAGGGGATTGCTTTCCTGCAGTAATCCTGTAGTAAAACCAACATAATATTATTTCGGCCATATATCGGTCAATACGCTGACTAATTCGACTTTAGAAGTCTTGACAGGATCACATCAACAAGGGGAAGACGTCAATGTCACGTTTTTGCTGCCTGCGAGCCTATCAGGCTGTGGTAAGAACCGCCCGCCAAATTACTAGGAAAATGTATTAAGCAAATTTGAAACCTTAGGGGAAAAAATACACTTCGCGGAAATTACTTTTGCACCATAAATGAAAACGAGTTAGAAAACGAAATTTGGCAGGGGTGTTCTTCATGACCATACGAAAAAACGACAAGATGGCCTTTTTTTGTTTTCGTTTTGGTTCGTCTGTCATGTTGGGTCAAAGTTTCCGGGAAAACAAAAAAAAACGTTAAAATGTACCTTATTCACCAAAAAGTCATTTTTTCAAAAAAGGCCATCATGTCGTTTTTTCGTATGGTCATGAAGAATAACCCTGCCAAATTTCGTTTTCCAACTCGTTTTCATTAATGGTGCAAAAGTCTGAAGACGAAATGTTCCTGTATTTGCTGGAACCAGCTCGTAGTAGTTCCTGCTGTTTCACTAGACCAGTTGGCAGTAGTGATGCCATTCATGTTCTTGTACTGCAACCCACAACACTAGGTGAACCAAACGTACTCCCTGGCCCACTCTTGGAGCTATTTTTAATTCCGTTATGCTCTGGTAGACCAACATATGGTTAATGATAAATAACCATGAAAACATGGGGCGTGGGTGGAACTGGATGATGGTTCAAGGTAAGAATATCTTCGAATACAGTACGCAGCACCCAACACAAGCTGTGGATTGGCACGAGCCCGGTGTCGACGGTTGTGCGTGTTTCAATCATTGTGCGCAACACACCGTTTCGGGACCGACGGAAGCAATCAGGGGGTCAACGTTGGTGCTACACTGATGATATTTCTCGAACTCTTGGTTGCGCACATCACGCAACCTATAGATAACTGGCCCTGGTACGCTCGTAATGACGAAGGGGTGATAAGCATTGTCAATGTCCTCCAGCCTAACCAACAAACCAATGTTGACAGTCCCGTAAGTTATACGGCGACAAAGCGGATGAACCACTGGCCGAAAAAATACAACTCCCATCAAGGTGGCCTGCACGAGGTACGACATGCGAAAAATAACACCAAGTTCAATTGAACTACAACTAGATGCCACAGCCTTCTAGTTTCAAAATTGCCTTTCTTGTGAAACGTCTCACTCGAGCTTGGCGTTAACACTGCTGCTGCTGCTGCTGCCGCTGCAACCAAATAGTCGCTCGTGTCTGGTGTCGGTAGCTACCAATACGGATGCTCTCGCAGTCAACACCGAGTGTGGACAGATCAACCGAACTGTATTGTCGTTTTTAGGTTGGAGCCGTATAACTATGTAGGCCTCTGACTCCAGAGCTTTGTATATATCGGTACTTTACTACGGCAGTCTGAAAGTGAAAGTGTTCCAGCGATCAGCGTCAGACGGCGTGCCTTCCCGAGAATGTACGTAGTCAGCCTCGAACCGCCCGGACATATTCGCGGTGTGCCGTATGCCCACAGTGCGGGCCTTTCGTGATTCCCTTCATTCCGTTTACTTTTCGGTTTCTCTTGTTAAGCTTGTTCCCAACACGCGCGTGTGTTCACAGTTATAGTTTCCTGGTGGTTGGGTGTTTCGAGGTCCTCAACCCCCGCCTTGATGCGAATATGCTTTTCAGCGATACGGAACATATTGTTGCAGACCAGGTAATCTCGGGTGTACCCTCTTGCGTATGATGTTGCTTTCTATTTACGTAATACCTGTTCTCGAACTGATCCTTTGTTTTCTCCTCGTGTGCGGTCGCCTCAGTTCATGACTGTTTTTGTGCAACGTACGAGGCGTGTATGTACTTTTTACGTACTCTGGATTACCCACCCTTTCTATTTGTACATCTAACTTGCTTTTGATATATAGAGTGCGAGTACGCTAATACATTGTCTGTGGTGTCCATTTTACTCCGGATGTATTTGTGCCTGTGCCCGACTTGCCGGAAACGTTGTACGCCGCAGTGTATATCAGCGAACTTGGTGGCCAGAAAAACAAAAGAAGCCGCTCCGTTATCACCAAATCCTCCATGTTTGCAGTCGGATCTAGTATTGGTCGTGGTTATGCATCTAAAACTTGCCTAGTCACGTCTACATACCATGTGGTGATGACAGTTTTCATGGAAAATTCCAGAGCGAAGATGGCGCGACCTATTTTGGATCCCACACTAGCCAATGCAGTGGATCATGTCGACGCTTACGGTGATGAATGTGAAATTGCCGTGATCACAATATTTCCAAATGTATGGGTATCGGGCAGCCTACCTAACCGCGAATCTGGCCCACCTGCGTTTGAAAAAATGAATTTTAGGCTGTCCGTATCGGATGTTGGAGAGATTCACTCCACGTACTGCTGTACCTCGCTGTGACATTCGGCGTGGTGACTAAAAAAAACCATCTCTGTGAGGTTACTCGAGTTCGCACAATGTCGGAAGGGTTATTATATAGGGAGGGATGCAGGCAGACAGTACAGTTGCGGTCTTATCCCAACAAAACACACTTTGAGATATGTAGCGTACAATGTTGAAACATTGTTTAAGGTGTGTAGGCCTTGGCGGCCGGCGTTTGTATAAAGTTGTTAGGAACCCTGAACCATTCTCGTTCGACCGGAGTTTTCCGGTCGAATTTCCAAATATCATGTGTGTGTATGTACATCTCCTACAGGCTAGTCTTCAGACGTACATCGCAGCACCACGGACGCTCGAATAAAATGCGTAGACGACCATGATCGCGTAAGTATTGCGACAGTGTCAGCTATTGGCGATGTAGCCAATGGTGAACGGATGCACATAGGTGGAGGTATTGTCAGCGGTGTGCATCACAATACAGTTGGCAGCCAGCCGGTGTGGTCAAATCGTGTCCGTACACTGGTATTAGGGGTTGATAACAGTCTACGGGGTACCGGGGACCAACGCCGAAACAGGCGAGCAAATCGCAGAGGAAAGCCATATCCCACACAAAAGCAGAAGCGTGGTGGGCGACCCTTGGTATACATTTTATTTTGTAGACACACCGAATGCGTCATATCCCTCGTCCATTATGACGCAATTTAAGATCGCATCCCTCTACTCTCGAAATATCAAGTAGTGCTGCCCTTGTTCTCGCACGATACGCTACTTGATAAGATTTTCCGCTTTGTAGCGCTCTACGCCTTTATATCTGGTCATCATTGCAGGTTGTGTACGCTGTCATAGACGTCCTCACCATGATGACTTGGGGCAATACGCCGTGAATGCACTTGTGTTTCTTCGTCGGGTCGCCCGTCCGCCTGCAAGGCCAGGCCGGCCTGATCGACTTCTATAAACTTGAAATGCTCGCACAATGGGACGGTGCGATAGTTCGCAGATGCTTTCCTCGTCGGGAATTGATGTTGTAGATGCCCGTCCAGGCAGCGGCGTACGCTAATAAAGAACGCCATAGGCAGTGTAGAGAACATGGTCGCCCTATGCCACCTAATGCGTTCCTTAATAGCGTATACCGTTGCCTCTGTGGGTTTCTGTGTCGCCAAACCCCGACGTTGCAAGCCTTCGAAATTGTTTCACCGCCCTGTGTCACCGTGAGTAGTTCAATCCCAAAGACGGTAGTGACACCGGCCTTTCTGGCTTTGTTAATTAGCCCAGCTTGGCCTTGGAGGTTGGTCGACCCAGCGAAGGACGCAGATACATGGTCGTCGTAGAAATGGATGGGGTCGCCGGCAGGTAAGGTCCTGGCTTTGTTGGATTGTTTGTTAGGTGATTGTATGCATACTAGGTGTGTCTCTCAGGCCTGACGAGTTCACTTCTCTAGTGTGAGCTCGAATGGACTACATACACCCAAACTGGCTTACAAGATGCGCTGGCCGTCACAATCTCACCCAAACCATGGATTTCGGAATCTGATTGACGCGTCGCCTGACAACGAGATGAAGATTCCCCATGCTCGTTCGACGTAATATCAAGGAGAATACGTCCGATGTTCCTGTATGTTATACACCAGCAACAACTTCAGTATAGTAAACCAAGGTGTTCGCAACACCTGGGTGTGGGCTGCTAAGTTTATATTGCCCCAGAACTTAGTTTGTAGACGTCTGGTCTTGAAGTTATAGGAGTAGAGACGCAGACGAATACACCAAACATCCGCTATAATACTCGCCCCCAAACATGCTGAAAACGTCCATACGGGCGCCGTCTTTCATTGAAAAACCCTCGTAACATGTATGGCCGGCAGTACCGTGCTCGAGTTCCGGTTACCTAAGTATCGAAAACTGAATACAATTAACGAGGACACACCGAGTCCTCTCTATGTCTTAACTCTGTTCGCGCCGTCTTTGTGTTTGGGAGCAATTCAATTTTCAGACCGATAGCCGTTGAGCAAGCGGTCAATGACGCATACGGGGCGGACGACAATGTCCAAGACTCGGCCCTCGACATCCCAAAGTGCCACGGACCCTTCGCAGGGGCTGCGTCTGATGGAGTGCGAGAAGTAGGTAAGTAATCTCTATCGAACCATCGATAGCCTTCTACCGAGTAGTCCTCGATGGATGCGACGTGTACATGGCCACTTGAAATCCGACTGCGACGGTATTATGGGAGCGGGGCCCGGCCTGGTTCGAGACGTAGAGGGCAACTACGGATTTGGTCACAGCGATAATATTGCGAGCTGAGCCCCATCGTGTTCGGTGCAAGTACGGTTCTCAGTACGGTACATCTTTTCGAGCTCGGCCGGGTCGGTTTTGGGAGGAAGATGGCAACTACCGCTGGCTTCGGTCGGGAATGCGCGAGGTAGTTTTAGATAAATACATATTGTGACAACTTACCGAACCACCGACGTGGCGTATTATAAATATCAAGACGTACCCGTTACTCTAACAGGTCTGGCTGATGAAGACCGAACCTGTCAGTCATCAAGCTGGGCTTGTGCCGCATCATCGTGGGGGCCAAAACTTATCGACAATGCGTGCAGACTGTCCGACACCCGGTTTCTGGAACACGCGCAACATGTTACAACGGGGACTGTCCGGACGACACGCGTTGCGATAGAGGCGGCACGTTTTGGCTGAAACACTTTCTGAAAGATCGGGCTCTTCAGCCCAAACTCGCCGGACTTTCATTATTGTGTTGCAATATTTCTCTTAGGGTACCCTTAGTTCATGGGATTGTTAATTGGGTAGCACTTATAGTTTCCCCCAAAATATACTTGGTATTAGGTTGGAGCTCCTCATGTGAGGAGCTAAAAACAAAATGGCGCACCTCTATCGTAGCATGCGTCGGACTAAGACGCGTTTCTGGGCTTGCGCGCCTCCATGCATGGACTCCAAGGCACACGACACACCTAATTATTTTTAATACCGCCCAAGAGCAAAATAAACACGTGAATAATGATGCGGTAGCCCCCATAGCCTCGTAGCGCCGCGTGCTATCGCCTGTTAACACGAGTGACCTATCGTGCGAACGCAACGACCTTGAAATTGGTTAGTACCTCTCTAATCCACAGCCTTGATCAGTACGATATCTGGGACAGCCACGATCTGAGGGTAGTTCAGGGGAGGTCCATGGGTTTGACATTGTATTAGTTGTTTCTCTCGACCTCACACAACGAGGTGAACCAGTCGCAGGCGTATCGATCACAGACCTTTACAGCCTTGCTCTGTGGTCCCGCTATCGTTGAGAGCCCCCTTTGCCACGTCCGTTGGATACGAGATGATCACGGCGTTGAAAATCTGCCGACTTACTCCTGTAATACTCCCTGCACTCGCAATACGATCAACACGTGAACGGAAACTACAGCCTTCCCTCCACACCCCTTGCGGATAAAAGTTGGAAGTTTTTACCCGGATCCCTCCTACCCTTGTTACTCCGACAACGCCTCCCCCCAACTGTAAGAAGGGCTGACAAACTGTCACCGAGGCCGGCTCTGTAAAATAAAACCCTGAACTAAGACCACACATAGCCTGAAGTTACGTCTTGTAGCATCGGTCTGATCATCTTCGTACGGAATCAGACACTGAAAGCGTGAGGTTTGTGGAACATGCGTGAAAACTTTAAAATAATGGGTCTAGGTTGAAATACCCCAACACGCTGCCTTGCGGCTAAACAAACTCCGGGATGTATTCGAACCAGGGGGCTACGGAGGCCATCAATGTTCAGAGAGCGAAAATATAGTATAGCTGTCGCTAGGAACTCGCGCAGCAGGATATTAGTAACTGTCGTCAACTTGTGTGCATTTGTAGGGAAAAGTACAGGAAAAAACGTCGACGACGTGCCCCGAGAACCCCCCCTGCCCTCCCTTAAGGTGGTACACGCGCATGATGGCGCAGGCTATGGCTATGAGGATCTGCTCCACTTGCGTGAGGACCGTAGGAAAAAAACAAAAGTCGTCTACTATAAAAGTACAGAAAAATTAGAAGTAATCACAAATTGTACGTGTAGAGTAACAGGTGGCACCGCATCTTTTCAACACAAGGGTCAGGGGTTCGATACCCGTGTATCACTCGGAACTTCTTTTTATGTAGGAAAACACAAAACGTACGTATACGAGGTAGACAATTAAAATTAAGAGAAACTTATGAAAAATGCAAAAACAAAAACAAAAAGTAGTAGACAAAATAAAATTCTGAGAATTTGATGAAAAGTGCACACAAAATCAATAGTTTATTCAAGTAAGAAAACGGCCATGGCCATTTTGCCAGGGGTCCCTATCACGAGAGCCTTCGTCAAAATTAGAAACTCGCATTCGCTCGTAATAAAACAAAAACCACACCGAACTGAGACGCCATCAACCTGAAAAGGCCAGGTATGCAGGGGGGGGGGGGTGGCTACCCTCGCAGAACGCCTGTAGGAAGGACCAAGCCGGAATGAGCCAAACATAGATTACCGACGATGAAGACCGCTCAGATATATATCTCAGTTTTAACCTGAGACGAAGAACCACGTACGGCGTGGAACGATGGACTTGGACGGGTTCTCTTCCTGCCAGACGTCGCGACAGCGCAAACGAGTCCGTCCTCGAGGGGTCCGTGATGATGGCAGTGGGTCGGCTGCTCTCCATTGGGTCCCCACCGTGTTTCTCTGCCACAACCCAGAACCTTGCACTTGGCCCTGAAGTTAACAACAGGGCCGCCCGATAAATCGCCTTTATGGTGACAGCACACAGTGCCCGTGCCGTCGGCAAGCATACCCCAAGCCTGACCCCTAGTGCAGGAGTTATGTGAGCAATGCTTGGTGTGGCGGACGTCAGTCATGCCGTTAACAGCATGTTTCCTGCAGAAGGCCGGCTTCTTGTTACCTACAATATTGAAGCTCGGGAACGTCATGCAAGACTCGTGGGAGCAGCGGCTGTTGCGAACGTCGACCATGCCGTCTCGAGCTTGCTGCCGGCAATACTTAGCCCCCCTGCAAGACTCCATATTGAACGTAGGCTGCTTTGTGCAGGAGGCATGAGAGCAGCATTGGTAACGCACGTTCACCATGCCATCCTTAGCGTGTTGTTTACAGGTTGCCGGCGTCTTACAGTCCTCGAAATTAAAGATGGGTTGCCGAATGCAGAAGCCATGCGAGCAGCTCAGGTTGTGACGGCTGACGTTCACCATGCCTTCCACAGCATGTTCCTTGCAATACGCCCCCGTCTTACTGCCCTCGACGTTGAAGCTCGGCTGTTTCACGCAGGTATCGTGCGAGCAGTGCTTTTTGCGAACGTCCACCATGCCGTTCTCAGCGTGTTGCTCGCAGTACACCCTCTGCTTGCTGCCCTCGAAGTTGAAGTTTGGGTGCCGCATGCAGTCGGAATGTGAGCAACGAATATTGATAACGTCCACCATGTCGTCCTCTGCATGCTTCGTGCAGTACATGCCCGTCCGCTTGCCAATGAAGTTGAAGTTCGCTTGTGTCGTGCAGTCGTCGTGTGAGCAACGTCCCATTCTCGACGAAGATCGCGTCGCCGGTAAAAGGCGCCAGGAAACTCAGCAGGACTGTTCGACAGCGTGAAGACGCTTCAGGCTGGACTGTTCGCACCTGCTGTTAGTGCAACAGGCAAAATACATCGGCGGATTCAGAGGCTACCGTAAACAAACATGCCATATGGATTGTTGTGCTGAACGTTGAAAGGCAACTGAAGCAGATCCTCCATATATGTATGTATGTATGTGTAGAGGCAGCCTTTGATTGCACCTTCAATATCGTTTTACCATACTAAGAGCAAGTTTGTGGACCTTTGCTGCAAATTAGTAGTGGTTCGCGGTTAAACTTGTATGTTACTGTGACAGCGCCCGAACACGGGTGGAGGGGAGTGTCGAGAAGTCATGGTAGGTGTGCCTTCGCCTACAATTTCCATGTTACTCCTCAAAGGTCGTGGTCTCGCGGTGTGTAGAAATCGACGCCACAATACTACCATAAGAAGCACGACACCCAAGGAAGTATGAGAAAGAACCGTCACTTTTATTGGTGGGCCGTTCTAACGATGCAACGTCGCTTTTGCACGTGCCGTGGAAGGGCTCGGTGTAGCAATGAAACGATTAGGGTGAGACTAGAGTACGAGAATAATCTATCACGTTCAACCGATATGCGTCACTTGTAGTCCATGTGTCATTTCTGCCGCAGCAAAACCGCTCGAAACCTAACATAACGGTATTCTGCGCACTTCGTCGCGTTTCGGGGGGAACGCTAACCCCGTTATGCGATTTCTGACCGTATGATAACGCGTTGGATATGATCAAGCACCAAGCGCTACGCCGTCGTATTGATAACCAGAGCCCTGACGGCATACGTTCAACAATATAGGTCCGGCACGCACACATACCTTAAAACACAGCATCTACTGTAGGTCTTGCGCGTGGAATTTGTGTATACGGAAAAAACGCATAAAACGAGATACATAACAGGTATACACTTGTGCCCACAACCCTTTTCAAATACAAGCATGTCAACCCTGTACAGACCCCAACGAAAACTCGTGCTTGCCGTCGTGTGACTTATTTTAACAACGGTTGTTTCGATAGATTCGCTATCGATTGGTATAGCATTTCCGTGTCAAAGCATCCGTTGGCGTCGCACCGCGGAAATTAGAGACACCATACAAGTTGGAGATAAATATCACGGCACCACTGCCACCCTTCTTCGTTTTGAGTGAAATCGGGACCGTCGTTTGACCAGTAAAGCCAGTCTGCTATCCTAATTCATAGCAAACTTGACGCCGCTTTGCTGTAAGTAGTAGGTGGTGGAGTATTACCAGTAGGTGAAGCCATAACCAACTACTCATGTTTGTGTGTACCGAACAAGACCAAAAACGTGACGTGAGCGCGAAGATCGTTTGCCCTTAGCTGGGATTCGGCTAGGGCGGATCGACGGTGGTGTATATAATCCAATACAAATCGTTCATGGAATATTCCACGGTTTCTAGCATGGCATTAGGATGGCCCTGTCAGGCCAAGACCATGTAAGCAACGGGCCTAAACGACATTGCCACCAGGTAGACGGAGATAAAATGCCTTTCCACGGGGTGCCGGGGGGCGCCATGAAATCGATATGACGGTAAAATGATGTGCATCGAAAATCCATGATGTGTCATGGGCTCGATCGTGGCGGCCCATCGAATGCCCTTGATATTGCTATATCAATCGCATGTCGCCATTATATCGCTGTCATGGGAAACAAATACTCCCCTCACAGCCTCCCCGTCAGTGTATCAAAATATATTGAAACTACCAAAGACTGCCAATAAAGTACAACTGAACTGCCAAAGGAACGACACGTGATTGTGCACCCATGTGCCCATAGAGTTCGCGTGAAAACCAGGCCTAGGCATTGCCTCCTAAATGCCGCACGCCGTGGAATAAAAGACGGACGCAGAGGAAGACCCCGACGACAACATCGCGGGGGCGGGACACATGAATACATTGCCACCTGAAAATGAAGTGGCTGTTGTTTCGCGCTTATCGGTAATACTGGTATCCCTTTCCAAGACCTCCGTCTTCCGTGCAAATGGGGTAGAACAAAAACAATGTTGTACATGAGGGAGGCTATCGTCCACGTGATTGCTGGAAACTTCAAACGAGGGTTTGGACTGGAACGTGCGCTGCGTTCCGTCCTCATGCCCCCCGACAGGCACACGGCAGATAAAACGTGAACATGGTTGGTAATTTCCTGACCATAATTGGTTGTCATCCATGTAACAAATACATTGCTTGTCGGCATCACGACGCGAACACTTGGACGCAGTTGGTCGAGAACAGCAACATATATGTGTTTTAGTGGCAGCGGGCGTCGCGGTCTGTATTTAGTCTTAGGGTTATCACTCGTCTTGTCTAGCTCTTACGCCATCTGTATATCGCTGTTAAGGCAGTTCAAAACGATAAAAACAAACGCCAAGCACTGTGATAAACTAGGTGGCATTTTTGGCTTGGAGTACAATGTGTCATGAATGGTGACAACGTCGGTAGTACAACCAAGAAGTAACGTACAACGTTATAAAAAGCCGTTCATGACGAGCGACGCTCGAGTCTAATACGCATGGCCAGTGTTAGAACTACTGATTCGCCCTGTCCCTGTCGCCGATGACGCCAGAAAAAGCGTCGCCAATACAAACGACAGAACAAGGAGCGACAGATAGGTTCGTTTTCGCCATGCAGTCCGGGCAGCGATAACACTGTAAAAATGCGTCCATGTAAATTGGGACAAAGCACTAAACAAAAGACCGTAGCGTCAGGTCGGCAGTTTGTTATACCTTATGATTTCCTTCACGTACATAGGTTTCATATGTAAGTTTTTCAACGCTATTAAGCGCCCTTTTGGCCGTTTACGGTACGCTAGCTTGATTTATCATACTCGTAGATTCCAAGTACTTCAGAAACGATACTACTTTACGATTTCATGCCGTAGTATTAGATGACCATATCCCGGTCGCCCCGGTGGTCTTACAGGTAACCACGAAGCTTGTAAGGTTGAAGGTCGAGGGTTCGAGTCTCCGTATGGAAAGGTTTATTTTCAAATGACACGAGCTGTCGAGAGCGCATATTATAGCGTGGGCAAGCAAAATTCGACCAGAGTTGACGAGGTAAGAAAACGCTGAAATATTATCGCGATAAGCATGTAAGCCAAGAACCGTAGTAGGGGAGAAGAAAGAAGAGCCAACTGTGTGACCCCGGATCTAAGTTTCGACTACTGTAGGAAGAAGAGAAAAACGGAGGGCGAAGATAAATAATGGGATGAAAAACCAAAACAACAAATCCCTTAAGCCGAAATTGCGCTCAAACTCCATTCTCGTCGGTGCACACTGCTGGCCTGATGCTCCTGCTGCTGCGAGCGTGATCCCATGTCCCCCTTATGCATGGCCGCCGATCCGGCATGTTCACCGTGTGGCGAACAAGCCTCAAAACAACGTCATGAGGAAGAACGGTATATCGTTCAGGTAAACGTGCGCCGACAGCTCGCGCCATGGTGCAGGGAGTCGGGACTTTCCATCCCGAAAGGCATTGTTCGCCGTGAGCGGTAAACATCTAACCTAAAATGTGGTGATCAATTCAAACTTCTATAGCGCTCCCAATATTTGAATCGTGATTATTACACGTTACAAATTGCCGTTTTACATAAAACCCTGGCGGATCTGAAGGCGGTCACTCAGTAGGATACAATACGGAAGTATTGGCAGACAGAACTGGTGCATCCGACTACCTGAAGACGTTAGCTGAACACTGCAGTGACCATCACGATGTATGTCTCGAGGTGCCAAAGGAGGGCTACAATAATGGCTAAGACACGGTGGGTAACCAGGTTGATTCGACATCTCTGCCGGCGTTTTGCCAACATGTCGAACACGTGCAGATAACTCCTGTCGATAGGGTAGTGTTCAGGTACGAACAAGAAAGTGCTTCAATACCATCGTTGTTATCGGGCCTAGTGGCTTTAAACTATGCACTTGGCTGACAGGTGCTGCTCTTGGGCTTGCCATACAGGCACATATTAGGCGCACTCTTCACGCGGCTGCAACAACCGTTGGATTCCAATGGCGATTGTGTTCACCCTCGGTGACGGTCCTCTGGGAACGAGTGAATTATTCACACGGCCGCCCTAAATGTGTCCGACGGGCATGAACGAGACACTTATAACGATGGACATATTAGGCACACTCTTCACGCGGCTGCAATAGCCGTTGGAGTCCAATGGCGATTGTGCTCACCCTCGGTGACGATCCTCTTGTAACGAGTGGAGTGTTCACACGGCCGCCCTAATTGTGTCCGGGGCGGGCGTGAACGCGACACTTATAACGATGGATAAACTGACGAGTTTGGGCGGATAGGCATGCAGGATGGCGACCATGGCATACAAAACCCGCTAGTTTCGGTTGTCAAAGGGAAGTTGAGCGCGAACATGACGGCGTCATGCATGGCCGGTATCAGGAGCATTGTCTCCCACTATGACCCTAATTGTCCAGAATATCCAAAAGGAGGATGGGCATTAGTGGTGATATTTTTTAGGGACGCGCAAGCGCTAGTTCGGGATCTCCTTCTTCCTGACGATCCTATTGTCGTATCGGGCAAATCTAATCCACCCCACTTGTCTGCTACTAATAGGGAGGAAAGTGGACGTAAGGCCTGTACGGAGGTAGGCCTAGGCGCAAAGGTGAGCCCGGGGCCGTCTAAAGCGAGAAACACGCATGATATTAACGTGCGAAACAAGTTCGTAGATAACGCACGTCGACGGTGGGGCGACGAGATTAGCCGCATTTTCGAGGGTTGAAAGCGGGGATGGCGCCCCCACCATCTCCTCCGTCCCTGGTTTGGTATTTTTATAACGGTATACGAATTGTGTGGGAATAGTGCGATACGTGAGTTACTATGTTTGTATTTAGGGGGGAAAAGATGGCCGTTACCCCCGCTCCATCATACAGTAAGGCCAGATGTAGACAAAGGTTGTGTCGGTCAATTTCAAACGGGTTACTTCACCAACAAAAGCCTATTGCTTGAATGATAATCGATTAAGTGCTGGATATATATATACCTGGTGTATAGGTTTATGTCGCAACTACGTGGGGGGTGTACTTCATTTTCATGCATGGCCGTAGTCATATGTCCATACTACGTGGGAGGGGGCTTGAATGGGACACGGTACCCCTCCCCCACCCCCCCCGCGCGCAAAGGGCCCAAACCGTACAAAGCTTGTGGTGGTCATGGACGTTTTTGTTCTGTCGCCCCCGGTACAAAACACATAATATTATCCCGTACCAGATATACATTATCTGTTGACATACCCGCAAAAAAGGTGACAGGAACCTTCCAAGGGAAACATATATGTTTAGGAGTCATCGGGGGGTGCATGGTATATGCCGGTGCTGTAGAGCCGGTGCTTTGGTGCTGCCAAGCAAAAGTTGCAAAGATCATCAAGCGAGTGGCATCAACTCCGAACGTCTTGCACCTGCTATGTGTACAATAAGGCGGGCGGCGTCAGTCTCAAAACCCCTGCACCCCCTGTGTGTGCGTACATTCAATAAGCGGGAGGGGTCAGCCCTAAACCCCTTGTACCCTATGTGTGTGAGATTCCATTCAGCGGGCGATCACATGTGCCAACTACGCGGGTACTCGCGAGCCTTTCCCCGCTTGCTATTAATATTACCCGTCTCTATAAATAGTTTCTAATTGTACGTATATACGTGTACAGATATACATATTATTGTACTGCTTTGAGTGACACCTACCTTTGACGTCTGTATGTATGAGGTACAACAGTAGGAGTAGCACGAGAGTGTACATGATGGCATCTAAAAAACTATACTGTTCTAGGTAAGACCAGATACAACAGCAGTAGAGTGTTTGCGATAGAAGGAAACAAAACAAATGCTTTCATTCCGCATGAAAAGTGAATTCCCTTCCCTTCATGATTTCGGTGCGTTTGCGATAGAAGTAAACCAAATCCTGCAGGCGATGACTCCTCGAATAACAAGGGAAGCTGGGGAGGCGAGGCAATGTGGCAAGTCAAAAACATGGCGAAAACCAAAAACAGCGTACGAGTAGCAACGGCAGCCCAGCAGCGGTGGTGGCGGCAGGGATAGCCGCAGTGCCCGCCGCTGCTATTTCACGACTGCGAGCAGCAGAACTGCTGGCGGCAGATACGTGGCGGCAGCTAAAGGCAGCATCCGCTTCAGCAACATACATAAAACAAACAGCATCAGCAGCCCCAGCAGCAGCAGCAGCAGCAGCAGAAGCAGCAGCAGAAGCAGCAACAGCAGCAGCAGCCGCAGAGCAGCAGAAGCAACAGCTTCAAGTTTGGCTTCTTTCGATTTCTGGATCGACTACTTTTCTCGTCGTGTGTTGCTGCTGCTGTTGCCCTCGACCTACGCGCGACACGGCGCCGGCGCGCTCCACTCCAAACACGCCCGGCGCCCGGCATATATACTGAGTACTCGTAGACCGTGGCGGCTAGCCGTCGCTGCTGCTTATGCTGCTACTACAGACTGGTGGGATTGAAATGATACCCGACGATCTGTCATCCTGTCGCGCTTTACAAGCAAGGCGGTTGAGCACGTGTACCTACGAGTACTCGTATTCGTACTGGTACGAGTAGTGAGAGTGTTTACGGTGGGGTTTATTTTTTACTTATCACCCCGAAAATAAGCACCGAAGCTTGACCGAAGGTATGCTTTGAAGTATTTTTGTTTTGAAAAGGGCAAATGCCAAAATCAGGTATACCTGGTCCATTTGAGCCAAAATCAGGTATATACTAAAACCAAGTAAAAAACGCACGCCACGAACGGTGTTTTTCAGGACTTTTTCAGGGACTATCATGGTGCTACAGGCACCGTGTGGGACGGGACGGGAGTGATTAGCCCGCCGCAGGCGGAAAACATTTGGGCTCCCGTTGTCAACGGGACGGGATCCCATCGTCAGTTTTTCTGCTCCCGTTGTGACGGGATGGGACGGGACTATTTGCGTCTAGACGGGACGGGAACGGGACGGGAAATGTCCCATGCTTTCTAGACGGGACGGGAACGGGACGGGAAATGTCCACATGCTTTCTAGACGGGACGGGAACGGGACGGGAAGCTGGGAGTTTTTTATTGATGGGGACGGGACGGGAATCGAATATGGCTCCGATATTTCAGACGGGATGGGATGGGACTATCACGTTTGATAGTCGGACGGGAAACAATGGGAAAATTGTCATTGTCAATGGGAAAGACAACGGGAAAGGCAATGGGAAAATTGCCAGTGTCGATGGGAAAGACGACGGGAAGCCCACTGGGGATATGTGGGACGTTGTCAACGGGACATAAATGCTCAACGGGACGTACACCCCCCCTCCCCCAAGCCTCGACGCGGGCAGCTTTCGTTTCACCATGCACTTCGCGTTCTGCTTGTCCACAGCTGGCTCGAACTCCACGCAATACTTCCAAATCCCTGACGTCTGCTTGTTTCTCCCAACGCCTGCACCCATCTTATTCACGGGAGTACCACTGATCGCAAATGACGGACTTGGCTGTGCCGGAGGCTCAGAAGCCGAGCCACCACCGGCCGATTCCGCCTTGAGGAACGTGTGTGTGGTGCGTGTGTGGTGCGTGTGTGGTGCGTCTCTCTCCAAAATGGAAAAATAAATAAATAAATAAATGGAGAGCTGACAGCGTACCACAACAATAAATAATTAAATCCAAGATTCACATATAATATTAATAAATATGAAATACTCGTACAACTTCTACTGAAACTGAGATAAGTGGGAAGTGCAAATGGGAGATTTGGGAGGTTGAGTGGGAAGCGCAAATGGGAGGAAGATGGGAACTGACAATGGGAGCAGCATGTCCACAATGGTCATGGGAACGCGAGTACGGGGATAGCGGGACGGGAAGCAAGTGGGACGGTATAAGTTATCCTGCCAACGGGATGGGAAGTGATGGGACGGGAGAAAGTATCCTGCCAACGGGATGGGAAGAGATGGGACGGGAGAAAGTATCCGACGATGGGATGGGAAGCAAGGTGGGGACGGGAGGACGGGAGGATACTATTTCGGCCATATGGGACGGAAATGGGTAGGAAAAACATGATGGGACGGGACGGGAGGTCGTGGACGGGAGATATTTCACGATGGGACGGGACGGGAATACCCGTCCCGTCCCGTTCTCTATGGGAATTCCCGTCCCGTTGACTCCCATGATAGTCCTTGGACTTTTTGGCCGTGAGAAATAATAAAACGTACTTTAGAATTTGCGCCTGAACAGCAGAATGATAGCGAAACATGTGTCCTCCAAACTCTGGACATCTGTCCTATGCTTTCATTGCTTTCGTGACCACACTCACTCCTACGACATGTATCTCCGTATTCTTGTATATACCAGGTATGTATTTAGTCGTAGCCACATTGATAGCATACGAACAAAACATCGAGTTACTTTGTTAATTTGAGACTGAACTGCTCGCTTTCCGTACCGTGTCAGCAAGTAGCAGTACGTAATACCTGGTACCTTACAACAACAGGTCCATTGCGCTGTATGAGCGTGTATGATACGTTCTGTAGTCGTTGTGGCCGGTCGTATGTACGTAGTGTGGTGATGTTTTCGTGTCGGGCGAATAGGACACAGTGTACGTATGGCCTCTAATTCGCTCAAAATTCGCCAAAATCAGTTGAAAGCTAAACAAAGTAGACAAATCCAGGTGCACCTGGCAATTTCATGCCAAAATCAGGTACGATGTGAGGGTGGCCAATGACAGGTGTCCTACTCGTAGGCTGTGATACGTACTTGGTTTTAGTGTAGTACCTTTGTTTGGCACCAAAGTGACCAGGTGTACCTGAGTTTGGCTAAAACCCTTTGTAAAAGAACAAAACAGTACTTCATTGAATGTAGGAATTTGACATTTACTTGCATAATACCGGTATACTGATGTGTATAAACTGGAAATATAAACTGGTAAACATCAGAACCGCGGTACACTGCTGTTGCTACTGCTGTACAGCAGTAGGACACGACGAGGACGAGAGAGGTGGTACAAAATGCCACACACAGCAGCAGTCTACTCGGTAGCTTACACGATCGGTAGGGGACGTTATAAAAGGGTCAAAATAGCAAGGTCCGGACGTCTGAACATACTGTTCACACTGCTCTCATTGCACACGGCATAGCAACACGGCAAAACGGCAACAACCTCACCTAGCACCAAAGCCACAGGATAAGATGTCGATACGTCGCCAAGACGAAGGGTAGTTGCAGCAACCCAGCGGCAAATAGGCAAGCAAGCCAAAAAGGTATCACGCCCGCGGCCCAAGCGGGAGGCGTAGCGGTATACACAACTCCGGAGTTGCGTTTAAGAATACAACTCCCTCTAAAACCAAGTGAATAATATTTGGTCATTTTTCACATTTTTTTTTTTCCCGTGCATCTCGACATGGGGTTGGGTTAGGGTTAGGGTTAGGTTATAGGGTTAAGCGAGGGTCGTGGTGGACGAAAAATAACTTCGAAAAAAGTAGCCATTTCTATTCACTTGGTTTTAGACAGAGGAGTTGTATTCTTAAACGCAACTCGCGAGCGGTGTTTACCGGTACCCCAAGCGGGAGAACATATAACGCTTCGTAATAAGATGGAACTCCCTCAAAATATAGCGCAGACAGCGAACTTTGCCAACTTTCTCAGAGTGTTGCAGGTGCCGTCCATCCCGTCCGCTTAGATTTTTCCGGTGGTGCTGGGTGGTGGGAGATCGCTTTTAGGTGAGAGGTCTTGTTTTCAGCTGTCTGTGTGTGGCAAGAGGAACCTGTGCGGTAAACATCGTCACATATTGTTGCGAGTTGCTGAGGGTCCTGTGGTCTTACGGTCTGAGACAAAGTGCTGCTTGTACTACTACTGCTGTACGTACTATTGCAATTTGCAATGCGTGTAGGGACCGCCGGATGAGGGGACCGCCAGGAGGTTTTTGGGCAGCGGGACCTCCGGGTTGGGGGACCGCCAAGTGTGTTTGGGCAGCGGGCTATACCTACATTCCGGTAGTGCAAGCACGGACTCTCAGAGATCGTACGCAGCGCTCGTTATAAGTACAATTACAGGCTTCCACGTTACCCCTGCACCCTTACACGGAAACTCGGTGTACGGTAAGCTGGCAACTATGTTGCTGTCCACTGCTGCTGTCCACTGCACTTTCAACCTTCTGAAGTATCTGTACAATTACAAGGTTTTTGCGGCTGACGCCGCCCGATCAATGAATCGAACCCAAGACCTTGACACCGATGATATAGAAGTAGCAGTAACAATGAATGCCTGTGCTGGTAGCTGATACCGCCAGACGAGAAGATGATGTCGACTCTTTGCATTGAGATGGTAGTTTCTCGGCACGGTTGAAAAACATAAAATCGCAAAGAAACTCGGCTGTTAATTCATTGATTGTACGAGTATATATATGCTAGAATTTCTATCGTACGTATGAATACAGAAGTGCGTATTATTACGTAGAGTGTTTGCGTTTTTTTTCTTACTTTTACTTCTCTCAAAATTCTCCCGAAGGAGGGATTTGCGGTAAATTTTTTAAAAAACGGCAAAAAAGTACTTTAGAGAAGTACGTTTTTGATCAAAAGTTACCGTAACTTTTGGCTCTCAGTTTCATTGGCCTACACGCACCGAGCATTCTACCGACGCAGAACCACTCCCAAGGGCCTATAGCATCAGCCACTAAACAAAAAGCAACCAAAGCACCGCTGTTGGCACAAGTCGACACAACAGCACGAGCTGCGAGAGCGGAGGCCTGAAAGGGTATCCTGGGCATGATGCGCAGGCGTAACATCAGAGATGTGCAGGTGAACCAGCGACATGGAGCGCTCTGCAGCCGTGAGCGGCTTAGGATTCATCGGCTACTGCAACTTGTGATGAACTTCGCCCAGCTCGCGGAGTCCGACCGACTCGGAGAGGAGGCTCAAAGGAGGGAGCGGAACCACGCCGCGATGATTGCGGCTATCGTGTGCAACATCTGGCAGGACCGGACTCAACTCGGTCCATCTGTGCGCCACGAGCCACCGCGCTTCGCAGACATCACGGAACAGGAAGCGTGGCATGACTTTCGGTTTAGGGCACAGGACTTCCCCGAGCTTATGCGTGCTCTGCAGATTCCACGCAGGCTAAAGCTTCGCAACGGGTCTACCTTCAGTGGGGAGACTGGGCTTCTGCTTCTCCTCCGTCGCATGAGGTACATAACCAATGCTCGGCTTGTATACTTGTAACGAGATGCAGCAGCATTGCCCTCGCACGTACTCTTGACGCACACCCCATACCTTTCCTCTGATTCTGCAGACTGTTTTTAGATCGTACGTACCAGTACGAGGTACCAGACGGGTATACTGTACCTGGTAGTATTGTATCATGCCTGCTCCAGTACGTGTCATGCTCGTACGAACGAGTATACACGTATGATACCAGGTATGAGTACTCGTACCTCATACGACTTACGGGCACAGTATCATGCTGGTGGTGGTGCTGCTGTGTTGTACTCGTAGGGGAAGTAGACGAAACAACTGCATGCTGCCCACAGCAGTGCCAACCTTTTCGCGGTGGTAGTAATACTCGGAGTATACAAGTTGTAAGTCCTGTTTTGTGAACGTACGTACCAGTACAAGGTACCAGACGGGTATACTGTACCTGGTATTATTTTATCACGCCTGCTATTTTATGTGTGTCATATACTCGTACGAACGAGTACGATGTCTTACACATGAAGTACTCGTACAAGGTACGAGTACTCGTACCTCACACGACTTACGGAGACAGTATCATGCTGGTGGTGCTGCTGCTGTGTTGTACTCGTAGGGGAAGTAGACGAAACAACTGCATGCTGCCCACCGCAGTGCCAACCTTTTCGCGGTAGTAGTATTACTCGGAGTATACAAGTTATAAGTCCTGTTGCTATAGATGTTCGACCTTGGTGTTAGCAGCATGTTACGTAGACCAGTACGAGTGCAGCAGCGGAAGTCTAGCATGACAGGTACAAACAGTATGTACTCGTACATCACTATAAATTGTAGAATCAACAGCGCGAGGTGTACCAAGAGGAAGCGGCAGGGGCAAAACAGAAACGGTGGCTAGTTTATCATCCTGGAAGCTACCTCGTGTGCCCCTAGCATAATATGTACGGGCCGTGTCCAGATCTATCACGTGTGTAGCCATCACCGTCAATCGGCAGCGGACTATGTCGCTGACTCAGTAGTTTTTCACTGAGTTAAACATACCCACCTTCTCGATGCGTTCTGATTGATTGACAGGTATCCCGGTCGAATGCAAGACCTTCAACAGCGGTTCGGAAGAGACTACACACAGCTATCGAGGCTCTTCAACGAGATGGTTGAATTCGTGTGGGACGGGCATGAGCACAGAATGAACAACTACCTTGGTTTCCACGCCCGGCGATTCGACCTATACAGGAAGAAGATTGAAGAAAAGGGTGAGCGATTATTGACTTATCTTTTGAGTCTTCATTGGGCTTTAGTGGGAGGAGTTTTTTAGGAACGACTGCCACCGTACGACTCCTGGCCGTCTATAGCTCCGTTCGCTGTCGCCTACGCGATGTCGTTACGTTCGCTCACCCCGTCGATCGAATAACCGATGGAACGAGGCTTTACCGTACAACAGCACGAAGTTTATTTGCGCAGAAATACCCAGTATCAGGTACCGGGTACGCAGCAGGGATTGTTAGATACGGCAGCAGCCGTAGCAGACTGCACCAAGACATGAGCAATGCAAGGTACTGTGTATAGACCAGGTGGGCATGTATTACCACGTGCCTATTCATAGTAGTATACTAGAAGCAAGCAGACTGCACCAAGACATGAGCTATGCAAGGTACCGTGTATAGACCAGGTGGGCATTTACCACCACGTGCCTGGTAGTATAATTCATACAGCAGTATGAAGACAACATCGACGCCATCCCGATCGTTCACGCCTTCGCTCAGTCGACTGTTCATCGCCCGGTCGCGTGGCATTCTTTCAGGACCCGCAGCCTTTGTCTAAATATGTCCCCGTTCATCATGATGATTTCTAAGGGTCGTCATGGTTGTCGACCGGTGAGGGCACTCGATGTATGCTGACCCAAAACAGAGTGTCCACCGTATACTTCTCGTTTAAACGGGAACAAAGTATAGCAGCAGGACGCCGCCGTTTTCCACGGGGAGTAGGGTTACGTTCGTGTGACCTTCCTTGACGAAGAGTTCCGTCAAATGTAATTGATTTAGCAAAAGGGCGGATAATTAATGAATCATGTTCGTGCTGTGTATCATATCAAACGAGGACGAATGAGAGTCATGTACTGTTTAATGTGAAGAACACACACTGCTGTAATACTTTGATCTACTGAAGCTGTCATGTGCTACTGTATTACTTCGAGCATGTGGTTCCATCTGTACTGCTGTGCATCGATGTGGTGAGGGGATAACTCATCAACTTTGGGTTATAGGGGGAGACCTATATGGTGCACTAATCATGCGACGCGTATACGCCCAATGTCGTCAAACGTAAGAAAAGCAGAACGACTCTATTCCTTGCTTCTTGGACTGTGTTTGACTCCGTATCATGGAAAATGTTAGTTATACCGGTATACGAAGCAGCATGACGCTCCTTCTCTTCTAATTGTTTTGGAAACGTGTGTTTCGTTGATAACCCCCCGCCCTGCTGTGCCTTTGCTGTCTATCTCGCTGCTGATAGGTGGACTAGGGTTGGTGCTGTCGTACATCATCGGTTTAGTCGACGGCACCATCAGAAAGATGTGCCGTCCTGGCGGAGAGGACGACCTGCAAAACGAGTGCTATGATGGACACCACAAGGTTCATGGACTATCGTGGCAGTCGGTGGTATTCGCGGACACGGGATAATCGGAGACGTCCACATGGAGACCGGCCGACGCCACGACGCCTACGTCCTGTCCGAGAGCGCCCTGAACGACCGGCTAGCAGCGGTGCAGGAGGGGAACGACGTTCAGTGCAAGGTATACGGCGATGCCGCGTATCCGATCACGAGTCACGTCGACCGCGGCTTCAGGGGAGCTAACCTCACCGATGCAGAGAAAGCCTACAACAGGAATTTGTCGCAGGTCAGAATCTGTGCCGAGTAGATGTTGGGGAAGGTCGCAACGGAGTTCGCGTTCATCGACTACAGTAAGAGTCTTAAGCTCCGCTCTCAGCCGGTCGCCACGTACTATGGGGTGGCGCTTCTTCTGACAAATGCTCACTCTTGCTTGTACGGCAACGTCACTGCGTCCTACTTCAACTGTATGCCCCCTAGCTTGTACTAGTATTATGGGGTCTGAGGGCAACGCCGTTGTACATGCAAGGACGTCGCCAGGGGCATGCTTGTACAATGAAGTTAATTATGTTTTCTACGTAGCGGGCGCGATACCTTTTGTTTTGAACGGATAGGAGCGTGGTATGATTATGTGTTCCGATTTTAAGCATTGGGTTTGTATTTTAAGTAGGCAGGGTTGTAGATACGATATTTAGCTGTCGTTCGGAGGTCGGCGCTCTGCACAGATGTACGGAGCACTTCATTTCATGGTAATAATCACGGGCACCCGACTGAGCACCTTGTGCAATATTCCAGCAGAACCTCACGCCACGTACGCTTTATTGTGTTTGGGTGGCTCCGGCAAGTGTTACGTGTTGTGAAGTACTAGGTATATGTTTTGAGATACGTATATATGAGTTTTGTGTTGCTGTTCACAGGTATGTACACTTTTCCTTTTCGCCTTTTCTCTTTTTTTTCTTCTTTTTTTCTTCTTTTTTCCTCTTTTATGCACCTGGATTACTACCAGGGTAGGTCTTGCCTGTCGTATCATATAAGGCATTGCGTTGTCTGCTCTGCTTACTGCACTGAGCGTGCTATCTCTGTGTCGTAGTTTTGTGACCACAGAACTGGTACCTGGTCCCTTTTTAGGATGAAGAATCGGCACGGACACTGGGTGTGCTGGATGTTGACGGGTAGAAAGGAAGGTTTAATGTGAAGAACACACATACAGCAGAGGGGAAACAGCTGTCGTTGCAAATGGTGAAAGACGTGTCAGACAGGGTGCGAAGGTTATTGGTGGGATATATGTATTCCACTGCAACGTGTTTGCGTGTTCTTGACATCACAACCCGTTATTTCCACCCGTCGACATCCAGTTCATTTCGCTTGTGTTGCGGTTGTTTTTTTTTTTTTTGTTGAGAGCATGTTGCTCGTTGTTTTTCTTTGTGCGGGCAGTGTTGTCCCTCTCGGGGTATGAAGGAGCCAGGCTTTCCGACCCTCCAGGGCTCCCCCCTCGATGCCCAGTCTCTTACATGCAGCATCTTGATTTTGCCTCTTTCAGATAGCAACCCCTCTGGTTTACGAGCTTCGTTTTTTGAGTTCTACGTAGAGTCACCCTTTTCCCTGATTTCCCTTTTTTCCGTGCCCGGCCCCTGGGTGTTCAATGTCAACGACAACGTGAGAATAATAGTGTGTATGATATGTCGTACGTAGGCTACACGCACTTACGTATATCGATCTCACAGCTTATGTGTATAATCGTGTTTCAAATTATGTCGCTTCATTTTCTCGACCATGGTGGTGAAGGAAAAAATGAAACTCTGCCTGCTTCACGTGCTGACCCATCTGCCTTGACCACACTGCTGTGCATATCCCGCCTTACGCCGCACCAGGCTTGTATTGCATCGTAATGTACCTTGTATGTGAGACGGATTACAGCAGGCCGTACTACACGCGCGCGTAACTTGTCACTTTGATGGCTACTCTGTTCCTGCGCTTGAACACGCATCATACACCGGTAAATTGACTTCGACATGTCTGTGGTATATTGGGTGCGTCCCTAAAATACACCTTACTACTTGTTTGCCGTATGTCTATAGAAGTGTATAATACGATATGTGTAGATATTTTATGTGTGTGCGATATTTCTACCCGTCGACATCAAGCACACCTTTAATGTGAAGAATACACACCCTGTGTCCCGTGCCGATTCCTCAACCCAGAGAGAGATACAACCTCTCTTGTTCCAAAACCACAATTCCACGACACATCAGACAAGAAATACATTGAAATGCTGTAAGGAGGGTAGAAAACGCAATGCCATGCCATCGTGCTGGATACAAAGGGCACAACTTACACACGCCAGCAATCCTGACACACTCGAGATACCAGGTAAGGACGAAAGACAAAAAAAATGAAAGCTGAGCACCTGACGTACACACGCGAGCAAAACCATTAAAATAGATTATTCCGAGAAAAACGAAAGGCGAAATAAAAGCTAAATAACATTATATATTATATACGAACACGTGCCCAAGTACGTGCCACTTGATAGTTGAAAGCTGTCGATCGCAGCCTTGTGTCGGGTTCCAGGTACACCGAATACTTGATGAAACAAGCGAACTATACACTATTTGGTACTTATGCGGACAGATAAACCACTTGGGCTATCTAACGTAATAACAGACAGCATCATCATCCGCAGACAAGAAACACCGAGGCGACATATTTGTCAGGTTTACAGCCCATCCCAAAAATAAAAAATATGTAGACGGGGTCCAACAAATGATGCCTGCCTATATACCTCTCTCGCTTTAGAAGCGCGTCTACACTACTACTACCAGTGTTTCCCTAAAATAACACAACAATGCATCGTCTCCTAACACAAATACAACAACTTCTTTGTACCAGCCCAGCACCACAATTTCTACACCACCCCACGAACGAAACGCCCTGTGTGACTCTTGCTTTTGAAGCAACTCCCTATACTCCCGGCTACCACGCGCACGTGGGCTACCTAGCCTGAACACAGACTGCATAATCTGCTGAAAAAAAACACCGGCGACACATTTTTGAGACCACCTTCGATTGGACCCAACCAATGATGGATGCCTACTTCTCAAATGTGAACTGCCTCAAATCTACTGACAAGTAATTACAGCAGTATATATATGCCTCGTCTCCTACAGTAGCACCGCGTTTTTTTTTTTTTGTACTACTAGCCCATGAAATTTCTCCCGACACCACTAGACAAACTGCCCACCCTGCGCGTATTTTACTTTAGGAGCAATTCCCTACTTTTCCGACAATGATGGTTAACATCGTACCTACAAACCGGTGTGCAAACCGGTGTGTTAACACTCATTCAAAGCTTCTCGGCAAGCTTCCCCATCATCGACGTCATTTCGATACTGAATTTCTTCTGCAATTCACTCTCTACGGCTTTCGCCTTAGCCTCTACAGCTTTGCGCTCGTTTTTGGCCTTGGCTTCATCGGCTTTGGCCTTGGCCTCGACAATTCTAGGCTTCCTGTCGTTGAGTTTGGCGTCGACTTCTTTGTCTGCGGTAGCGAGACGCTTCGCTTTTTCTTCGGGGTCGTCGGTTTGTGCGGACAGCATTTTGAGAATGGCCTTCGAATCGGCCTCTCTCGCAGCAGCCTGCGTAGCAGCTGTTGCGGCCGCAGACTCTGCTATCGCTAGCTTCCTCTCCTTCGTTTCATCAGACTCAACCTGGTTGGCAAAGTACGAGGAAACAGACTCCTCGAGGTTGATGATGACCGGTACCGCGCGGCGTTTAGCAGGTGGCGACTCCCCGTCGTCATCCGAAAGTGTGTTGCTCGTCGACAACGTCGATCCCGAACCAGAAGCCCCCCGCTTCTTCCGGACGCCGGTCCCGCTAGGCTTCGAAGCCAAAGCATATACCTATAGGTGTGATCGACGAGCACGGGTAAGGGGCGGCGAGTTGTGAAATTCTCGTGTGTTGTACTTGTAGTGGATGATGCTTGGTATATACCGCTAGTTGAACCGCAGCAACAACAGTTCATACTTGGAGAAAACGCGCGCGCGACGGTCACCACCGCGTCCAATTTGAGACAGCTTGCGACAAGACCACCACCGCGATTTTTCAAGCAAGTTACCTTGCTCGTTTGTACATATGGGGGTGATGGGAACCGGATATTTAAAGGTTAAAGCGACGAAACACTGAAACTAAGACGTAGATACGTGCTCGTAGATTATTTGAAGCCTGAACGCACCCGGATTCGAAGAAGTTTTGTGGTCGAAGGCATATTACGTGTTATAGTCGAGGGTTGGTCAGGTAGTACATGCCGGGTTGACCAAAATCGAATATTTTCCAATTCGCAACCAATTATTCAAGGGACGGCAGCCGGTCGCCCCGGTGGGCTAGCAGGTAACCACGAAGCTCGTTAGCGTCTAGATCTCGAGTTAGAGCCCCCCCCGGGTGCATGCTCGTAGGAACTTTTTCTCGCAAACAAATATCTTGACTACGCAGCGGAAAGCGCGAGAGCTTGAGTTAGCAAAATTCTATGAACATCGACGAGCGTTGGAAGGCTGAACCCTCTGCGGGATAAAAATCAAGGAAGGAACCGTAACGGTGGAGGAGGGAGAGGAGCCTACTTTGTGACCCCGGATCTGAGTTACGACTAGGGAAGGAGAAAGACAGAAGTGCGAAGATAATAAATGGGATGGAACGAAAAAAAGAAAAAGTCAGCAGCAGAGCCAGCCAGACTCTAACCCCAGGCTCGAGGGCATGAAACACTAACTACAAATGGAATCTTGCCCGCACGCGGATTTGAAGAGGCTTGTTTTGAAGAACGGCCTCATCGTAAGGACAGAGGTACTCTCCCAGTCCAACGATAGCGGACCCGTGTGATAAAACAAGGTAACGCGGATGGAACCCCCTGTACTCCCGACAAACCCAAAACTATTGCAAAAAACAAATGAAACGTGTCGCAAGTAAAAATATACTTTCTCGGCTCTGTCCTGCTTGGCCGCCTCGGTAGCAGCTGCTTTGCTCTTGGACTTAGCAGCGTTCTCCTCGGCCTCGTCCTCATGTTGCATGCACGTGTTCAGAGCTTGGTGCGTTGCATCGTCCATGCCCTCGCGCACGCCACTCGTGAACTCTCCACTCCTGACCTCGTCCCGGTGTGCCTCCATCATCTCCTTGTACCTAACACGGCAACCACGTTCAGTGACTCCGCCAGAAAACGCGAAATCTGGGATGTTGGAAATCGTCGCCGCCAAACTATCCCAGGAAGCTAGGAGTTTGGCGCCCTTCTGGTACTTGGCGAGGAAGGGTTGCTCGCACACGACCTGAAATCGGGAGACAAATACGGAGCAGATTGAGAGAAAGTATTTGAGACGATATACTGGTATGGAATACTCGTGCGCACCTGCGGCAAAGACGACAAACCCACTGCTGCTGTGCTGCTGTAACTACTAACAACAGCAACAAAAACAGTAGTAGCAGCAATAGCAGAATCAACAGCGCAGTCGGAAAACACCAGTAGGCAAGTACGGCGTGAGTATACATGGCTGCCGTACGTATGATAGCAACAGCAAGGCCAAAGTTATCGGGCGCAGGAGCAGAGGGGTTCGCAAGATGCACAGCAGCTTCAACGGTACAGCAGCGGCAGCCAAAGCTTGCGGCTATCGGTATAGACGACACACTCCAACTCGCACTTTACTTAAATACAGAACGTACTGCCATGAACGATCGACATTTCCTTGAGGGCAGTACTCGTATTCGCTTTGAAGGGTGTACTTGCCCTCCCTGGGCTATCTGTAACAGCAGCCACACTCTTCGCCCATGCGGGCGTACCCTACCCTCCAAGGGACGTCCTGCACTCAGCATTCGCTGCAGCAGTCGCAGCTCACATTGGAGAGGCATCCACGACAAAGTTGTATCATGTGTACAGCAGCAGTATGACTTGCACTACGTACGAGTATATAATATGTACACATGTACTCGTATCATCACCTGGTACGTGGTACATCATACTCGAAAATCTACGTGGAAAAGCATCGTTCGAACCACCAATTTCATCAGACTCCACTTTAATTCCAAGTAGTTTGTCGCGGAAACATGGGTACACTACTGCATGCCTCGGCAACAAACTACTTGGAATTAGACCGGGATCCTGTCGGCAGTACTGCTGTATATCATGGTTCGAATTTCAAAATAGGCTTCCGTTCTGCTGCTGTTGTAGACGAGCATTTCGTTTGGGACGATGGTTCCAGCACCCTACCACGATGAATGCGCCAGCCCCAGCATGACCCGTGTGTCTCCTACTCGTCAAACACGCTCCTCACCTGCAACATCAAGATGCGCTTCTTGTCCACGCCCCACTTGGTCGGGGTCTTGCGCACACCCGACTCCTTCTCTTCACCGCCCTCAGGAAGGACCTCCACCTCGCTGATGCTCGAAGAAGACGATCGCGGGCTTCCCAGTTGTGGTTGAGCAAGGTTCACGGCGTGCGAACCGAGCCCATCAGCCCCTCCTATGCAAGCATTCGAGCCAGCAGGGAGGACGCCCCTGAACCCTGGGAGCCCACTGGGATTGCCGGCTGCTCCAGACGAGAGAGGAGGTGGTAGCGGCTGTGCCGACGAAGAGAGCTCTGCTCGAACCTTGGCCTCTACCTCTAAGCGAAGCTGCGCCAACAGCGCATTATCGGGTGGCGTGCTCATCTGCCCGATGAAGGCTGCGAGAGAGGCGACTCGGCCTTGGTGCCTGCCGTGGTGCTGTGTGTCGGCTGGTGTGCGGTGTTGTGCAAGGATGGAGGATGGTGTGCCTACAACGCTCACAACCCGAATTCAAATTTACGCCGCGTTTGCCTCACCTCCCCACTTCCCTTGTTATGTTTGGAGGCGTCGCCTGCAGGATTTTGTTTACTTCTATCGCAAACACGCCGAAATCATGAGGGGAAGAGAACTCACTTTTTTGAGCGGAAGGAAAGTTTTTATTTTACTTCTATCGCAAACACTCTATTAGAAAGAACATTCGCAATACGTATGAGCTCGTCGAAGCTTTCGAAACCCTTACATTTTGTAAAAACATACAGGAAATGCTATTAATAGGATACGCCGATACGGATACTGAAGCGTCGTGTGCGATAAATTGACAAAATTTGCAATAGGATCGGGAGCTTGACGATGCGTTCGAAGCATGAAATCAATGCGTACGCATTACATACAGACTACAGCCAGTACGAGAGATAAAATAAAGGCGAATATAATAATCGGTCGCCCCGATGGTCTGTTAATAGTGGTACCCTCGAACGTTTCTAAGAGTTGATAAATTTAAAACCCACGTGGGTCGGACTTTTGAGATTGTTTGCAGAAATTAAAGAAAAACGGAATCAACTGCCGAGAGTGGCTATTAAAAGTAGCGTAGGTAGGCATCATTCGATGAGAGTCGACGAGGAAAGAAACGGCTGAAGTCTTCTCGCGATAAAAATGCTAGGCACGAACCGTAGTGGGGGAGGACGGAGAGGAGCCTACTTAGTGACCCCGGATCTGAGGTACGACCAGGAAGGAGAGAGAAAGGAGGGGCGAAGATAATACTTGGGATGGAAAAAAACCCAACAAAAAACCAACCAAAATCGTGCTAATAGTAGAATCCGGCTTACAGCAGGGCCAAGCTACGTGTATGCACCAACCAACGCGATCCGACGAGTGAAACAAAGGCTGACCCTGCCTCGTCAAAACAAACAGCTGATACTGCTATAAGTACCGTACGAGGGGCGGGGGGGGGTGAGTGCTTGTAAGGGGGAACTGCGTATAAGGAAACTCAAATTTCTGCTACCCGCAATATGACCCCGGATCTGAGTAACTTGACGCAGAGAGGGGCAGAAAGCATGGCGAGGATAATATATGGAATGAAGAAAAAAAAAGAACGCCCCCTATTAATATTAATAGTGACTATATAGATAGGGGGGGTGTTACGAACTCCTGTAAGGGACTTTCGTATATACTGGTATTACACAGTCTGTGACTCAGAATTTGTACTTATCTAAGATTAGGAATCAGGACAGGCACAGCAGGGTGTAGTGCTGTGGTTGAATAGAAAGAACGGGTTTAATGTGAAGACAACACACACATATATAGGTCGGGGTATACGCACGTATCGGAATACTGATTACAGTGAAATATCGCAGTGACATGAGCTGAAGGCTACCGAAGGCTACATACGTGTTGAAAAAATGAAATGGGTACGTATGCGAGTGGGAAGACTACTGAAGACTCTGTAACTTTCGAAGACGAAAGAGCATGCAACAAAAATGAAATGGGGCATAGTATGTGAGCTGGGCATGTAAATGAAGTAAGGCTATATTGATCTGCAGCGCTGTCGTTGACTGGTCGCGTGCAGGAGAGAAGAGGATTTTGAGGCCGGAACGGTTTTCGGGGCGTATTGTCCGAAAGGTCTGAAGGGCTCTGAGCGCTCTAAGTGCCGTTATAAAACGTATGATGTTTATTCTGCAATTAGTAACCACCCTTACGCACGTGTATTGTCCTTGGGCCAGAGCTTATTTTCCAAGAACAGTTTGGAAATTCATTTTTCGTGATATTTTCACAGTTATTAATTATTTAATATTTTACAGACCATGGACCTATTCTCACGAATATAGAATGCGTACGAGTACTCGTAAAGCTCTTGAGATATTAGGCTGACGCTGGTGAGGCTGCCTTATAGCTTGACCTGTAGAAGGTTTTTGTGACTGATTGCATATCCCTTAAAATACAGAGAATATATTTCACACTTGCAACATACCAGGTATGCGGTTGTACTCGGGTCTGGTTGATACGAGAAACGCCTAAGCGATTTAATTCTGGTAAATACTTTGAATGTATATGGTGAGTACTATTCTTGGGAACTAGGTACAGTAGAATGAGCACTTTCGCCTAAATGAGGGATCGGCCAAACTTTGAATTTAGCAGCAGCAACGTGTGGTACATGTAGTAATGAGCTGCAGATATTGTGTCTGTTTTCGTTACTCATTCAGCATACAAACCCATTCGTCAATAGGGCTACGAGCGTAAGGTCACTACCATCAGTAGTGTGTGTGTTCTTCACATTAAACCGTCCTTTCTACCATCCGATATCCAACATACTCAGTGTCTGTGCCGACTCTTCATCTTAAAGAGATAAAAATTATGTGGTCAGAAAACTACGACACAGAGATAATGCGTGGCCGTGCAGCGACCAGAGCAGACGATGCAATGTTAGATACGACAGGCCCGACCTACGCTTCTCACAATCCAGCTGCATGAAAGGGAAACACATTTAGGGCTGTGAGTTGGCCTAAGTTCCCGGTTAGTTATTAGTCTTCGCCAGCCAGCTAACGCCAGCCAACTAGTTGACTAAAGTCAGGCGAGCGAAGCGAGCCGAAAAAAAACCCCGCGGCCGAGTGGGGTCCCGCTAGAGGCGCCCCCGGAGGGCCCGCCGGAGGCGCCTCCGGAGGATCCTGCTGAAGGCGCCGCCGGAGGCCACAAACACGCGTTTTGGCTTCATTTTACACACAAAAAGCATGATAAATAGGCCAAGTTTATCTCTTGTTTTGATCACGAAACCAAACGAAACAGTTATATTTCTAAACTTCGTCTCAGTTTGTCGAATATTAAATAGATGCACCAGGATTATCTGGTACATACTCGTGCGGCAGGCAGTACAAACTAAAAATAGGACACAAAATAGACTAGGATCGATTAAAATAGACTGGGATCGACACTCAGCCCAGGGCGAGCATCGCTCGAATACCCGAGCCAGAGGTGCCCACCATCCAGTTGACACTCATGACAGAGACGTACTTGTATTTTTACAGTAATAGCACGCTGGGACAAAGTCCCGCCATCACAGTTGACCGCATGATTCATATGATGACCAGAGTTCTATATTTTACTGTATACTCGTATGGTCCGTCCGGCACAAAATAATTCCAATGACGTTTATTGTCATAACTCACGTAAAAAAACATTTTTTTCAATGATACAACCATATTCGTGGCCGCAAAGGCAAGAGGAATCGATGGTGAGAACGAGAAAGAAAAATGAATTTCAACACTAAATTGAAGTAGTTACACAACAATGCATCAAAACATATTTCTCCAGGACTGACCAAAATCGACCAAATCAGTCATTTTGGGCAAAATGATGAATATCTCACGCAATTTCGTATAGCTGCAAACGAAAAAAAAAGGCCTGGAGGTGTGGACGATTGCAATCGTTTGCCGTATTCTATTTGTATATCTCACGATTTGTCAAACAGTAGTATCCAGGGGAAAATGACCTTTCTACATTTGTTCCCTCATATCTCGATCAAAAGCTGTTTTTTATATTGCGAAAAAAATTGCCGGCGGCCTATGGTCATAGCTCCCCAAATCAGTGCTCAGAGTTTGGGTGTGAAAAGTATTACACCCAGGGAAACAAGGGGCTTGTTTACACGTTTTTTGCATAAACGAGGCGAATTCATATACTAAAAAAACTAGAAGCTGCGCGCAGTGTTGAGCTTTCTGACGGTGCCTCCAGATTTCCGAACAGCTCAACACATCCTGAGAAAAATGTACCTTTAGTGCGGGGAATATATTGGAAATATTGTCCCAGATGGACGACATACAAATATGAAGAACCCCTCAAATAATGTCGCATCAAAGTATGAATCCCTGTCCTCGTTTGGGGGCTTGGAAAGCCGGCGCTCCTTCTGTACGCGGTAGCGAACCGCTACCTTGTCGCTTGCACTCGCTTTCGGAGGAGCGCTCGGTACAGTCACTTCTTCGTCGGACGCTCCATCACCGCCATGGTCCGTCGACAGGCCAGGCTCAGCGGTGCCGGCACCCTCGGCCCTGCCGTTGGCACCGGCACCGTCGATGGCGATGGGTTGATGCGCCATGAGTTGTGGAAGACCTCTCTCTGTGCGTGGTGGTACTGTTTGGGGACGCCGAGAAACACGCACCCCGTACGAAACAAGCCTTCCTGCAAGCAAGGAAACCCAAAATCAAAACTTGTTGGATAGTTAGCACCGCCGCAACTAACTTAAAAATCTAGCCAACTAATAAATAGCTGGCAACTATTAGTCAGCCAACTCACAGCCCTAGAATACATCGAAAATATGACAAACAAACAATCACACTATACGATAACAAAGGCAAATAATGAAAGTGTCGTGCTTCCCCCAGAGATGTGACATACAATATAAAACAAAAGAAAGCAAACACTGTAAATAAAGTAAACTTAGAAAAACTGCGAACGAACGGAAGTGAGAGCCAACCGAACCATACCAAAGCACCCTCCAGGCAGCCGATTCTTACTGCTTTCGTCAGCCACGGTTTCCCTACGAACCGTTGCCCCGCCGTCTTCATTCCTTTGGGCGCAACCCATACAATGGGTGTTAGGTTCTTCCTACTTAATTCTGGTTCGTCTTCGTGCCAAACACGAAAGACAAGGAAAGAGAAGAGGAAATATCCGAAACAAAAAGGAATACGTACGCAGCCAAACAATCACAGAAATCCTAACAATGTACTGAAGGGCAGAAAACAAAGGCAAAAAGCGACAAAGGGAATATAAAATGAAGTAAAACAAAACAAAATAATGCAAGGGGTTGTAGCATCCCTGTTGTGCCCCCCTCGAGAAGCTGCGACAGGCAGTACACGAAGCAAATAAAACGAAAGCACACCAGAAATAACCACCAAGGGAAAGTACTCGTCTTGCCATCCATCGAGCCAGGTAGTACTTGTCTCATATCACAAGGATAAGAACGAAAGGCAAAACAAATAGGAAAACGAAACTAGAACACAACACAACAAAGGCGCGTTCAACGTAGTCACAGAGGTGTGTGGTGCGGGTAGTCTAGACGCGTTCGACCTACTAGTCGGCCTGGTACCTTTCTACCCTGTCGGCTGCATGCGTCCTGCTCTCGTCGACCGTGGTGGCTCCCTTACGTCGTTGCCTTCCCCCCTTTTCATTACCTTGTGCATCCTCACCCACAACCAGTGCGTGGCTCTGCCTACTCTGGCCCACCTCATCATTGTGCTACCTGACCATGAACCGTTCAGCTGCTTCGAACACCCCCCTGTACCACTTGCCCACCAGATTTGCTGCAACTGTCTACACTGCGGTCTCTACTCCAAACGCCAACTCGGAATGTGCCGTGGACCCCTCGAAGACTCGACACAACTGGAGGGGTCTCCAACAAGGCATTTCTGCCATGTCGTTTGCTCTTCGTCCACAAAGAGCAGCCACCGTTTACGGATGGTCGTTTCGATGCTCTCGCATCGTGTCTGCTTGAGAGCCTTCGCGTACGAGAGGGTCGTGTAGTCGACACGCTGTCGACGCTGGAAGCCATTGAAACGCAGAAGGACTCGGTGGTGCACCAATCGGAGCCTGGCGAAGTGTTGCGCACTAAGCGTTCACGCTACACATCCGTACAGCAGGGTCGAAATCACCTCGGCCTTCAACATGCGGACTTTCACACTAAGCGGGGCCGTCTTCATTACGTAGAACTCCGGTCCGAATTAAAAGAATGCCGGCATGAGACGGATCCGTCGTTTGATTTCGAGCGAAAGGTCAGCGTCTTCGTGGATAATATCGCCGAGGTATAAGAACTGGCTCGTCTGTGTATACCTCTGACCAGCTTCTTCAAAAAAGAGTGGTGGAGCGGTGGATTTCTGGTCCCGTGTTCGTAGAAGCATAGTCTCCGTCTTATTCTCCGATACCGGGATGCCTACTGCTTCGAAGACAGTCGCGATGACTGTCTATATTTAAGCAAATCCTCCGTGGACCTTCGAGACAATTCCTGCATAGTCGGCGTACAGCATACCCCACACTGCCATTCGCACGCATGCTAACGACACCTCTTTTCCGACCACTACATCCTTCTCGAGGTGAACCAAATCCCTTATTATGTCTTCGGATTCGCTGAAGCGTACGAGAACCACATGTATCACAGCATCAAGGAACACGTTGAACAGCAGCGGCGACAGCACGCAGCCTTGTATCAGCCACTGCCTGACACCAAACCGTTCTGAGTGCTCACCATCACCTACCCCCACGCAAGCGCGCATGCACGCCGTCGTGGAACTGGCGGAGAGTTGTAAGCATCTTGGTTGGCATGCTAACGCGTGTGAGCACCTGCCACAGCAACCCTCGGTCGACAGAGTCGAATTGCTTTTGGCAGATTAATGAAACACATGTATAAAGGTCTTTTTTTTTTCCCTCCCCCGAGTTCTTGCAATAGTACAGCAGGACAGCTTGTTTGCACAAAAGTCTACACCGTCATGAAATCACCCACAACGCACAGCGATGCTGCGAAGGACAGCTGCAAACAACAGTGTCATATCTCGATATTACCCTGGTTCAGTAGTCCAGTAGTCGGCAGCCCCTACTGTTGGTACCACGCGCGCGTGTTGAATTATCACCCATGGAAAGTCGGTGACCCCCCGGCGTACAGGCCGAGACAGACTGTTCATTTTTTCAATACGTAGGCGACTCGCTGCGTAGGTGTAATTTCAAATTGTTTTGGTGAGTTTGGATTGCGAAGGTACGCCCTCTTTCTCCTGTCGCAGAGGAACCCACTACTGCTGTAAAACGAAATCACGAACATACCTCGCGCGCTGAGACCCATCACGAAAACTTCAGTAAAAATAATAGTAGCAGTAGTAGTAGTAGTAGTAGTAGTAGTAGTAGTAGTAGCAGCAGTAGTCGTAATACTAAGAACAGTACAGCGGCAATACAGTAGCAGGAGTAGCGGTCATAGTGATAGTAGTAGTAGTAGTAGTGGTATTGGTAGTAGAAGTTGTAGTAGTAGTAGTAGGTGTAGTACCAGTAAAAATAATAGTGCAGCAGCGGTAGTTGTGCGAATCACGACAGTAACACACGACCTCGGTCAACTCGGAAGAAAATACGGAGACAGGTGGTATCGCCAGCTATGGAGTACATACGAATAATGTGTACAGGAATACTTAAATCATGCAGGACCGTGCCACCGTGACGCAGTCATTGCGTTCTTTGCTGTGGGCATGGTGGGTTCATACCCGTTAATACCGCGATACATTCTCATCGTTTTTCAGTAATGTACTACCTCTGTAGAACATACCCACGTTTATTCGGTTGTTACTGAGTCGATCGCCAGCCCCAGTGCACTGCGACGATGAAACAGTTAGTCTAGTACGAACTGCTAGGATTACTACATACATATTCAAACCACGCAGAAACGTGCCGTAGCAGGTGCCGCAGTGGCGGTCTTGGGGAGTCAAGCAGGCTGTAGGCTGCCCAGCATACACCATGATCATACACGATTGAAATATGATCAAAAAGGTTTGTCACACTGCTATAAGTAGCGGACGAATGCTAAATATGAAATAGCTATCTCCCGCAGTATTTAACAAAACACGAAATTAGGGGTATTGTAGATCCGCCTATGTCGCAATGATATCGCGCGTGCTCGCAGTTGTTCGACGTTCAGTACTGCGGGTACTTCCGGACCCGGAGAAAGTTGAGGTTCCATACAGTGAGTAGTGCAGGTACTGGCTGTTTTTCGCCTGTTTGTACTGCAAGTACTAGCAGTTCGAGCAGTAACAAAATACTCACATTATATGCGCGGTATACTCGTCGGAGTATACACTATAGTATACTTCGATATTCTGGGCACTGTTTTTACAAGCATAACTCAATCTTCATTTGAATAGAGAAAACATTGAAGGGTGGGGGTGGGGGCAACACGTGTACTACTGTAGATGGCTGTATTTCGGGGGTATAAACTGTATTTCGGGAGTATATGCTGCGAGTACTGGCAGTGTTTCCAGGATTGATCCTTTTGATACTCTGAATAATGCAAGTACTTTGGATGGTTGTACTGGGTTCTGCATTTTTCATCACACTACCAGTACTTGCTGTTTCGACGCCTTCAGCACTGCCCATACCCAGTGGTCGCCCCATTGGTCTACTCGTAGTTGTTAACGGTAAGCCTCCAATATTTCAAGGGTTGGTGTCGGGGGTTTGTTTCTCCGTATGTTTTTTTTAAGTTGTTGTCAAATTACACAAACTACGCCGAGAACACCTAATATAGAGTGAGTTGGCACAGTTCGCCAGACGTCGACGAGGGAAGAAATAGTCCTTCACCCCTTTCAAGATATGAACACAAGGCGTGTACGGTAGTGGGGAGGGGATACATTAATATCATGTGTTACCAATATTCTGTGCCACAGCTGAGAGGGAGCCGGGTAAGGTTGGCGAATATGATCATTCGGATGGAAAATATATAATCAATTGAAATACTCCCAGTACTCCCAATACATCTGCCTCAAACATCGCAATACTCTCTGTACTCGGAGTGCGAAACATATCCGACACATGGAGTACACTCGGAGTAGGAGGTATACTGGGAGTATGTGTGGAACAACACTTGAGAGTTCAATGCCGTTTTGCTCGTGACAACAGTGTCACCAGGTCCAGATCACGGGTTTTCCGCTGGTACGCACCTATCGCCAACTGTTGTTTATTTACTGCACGGTGACCCGGCAGGTCCTGTACCTGCGTGAGTATCACACGATTCGTAATTTGTTCGGACTAGCTGCGAGCTACAAAATCATAAATATGGCCGGTCCGCGAGAGTGGAGGAGAGGTCAATACTAAACATGTACACGTGCATTTGTTCGAAAGCGTCTGAGAGATGTATGCGTTGACGGCAAATTACAAGCAACCAAACAAGTGCTAAGAAGCACCAGGTTTAACACAAGGACGCACTGTCAACACTTTCTAGGTATTTTCAGCCGCCGTCCATACGCAACACCGAAACATTGCCGATACCATAATAAGCCTTTTGGAGCAGAGTCGGAGACGATAACCGCTGAAACCGGAATCAGTTAAAGCGCCGTTTGAGGTTTGTATATATATATAGAAGTTGGTTACACAGTGAGTTGCTGTGCCGATATCTACGTTGTTCGGTTTTAATGTTCTGCGGTAATATACGTGGACTGCAGATAATATACCGTGCTAATGCGATTCAATTCGTCTATTCCTATGCAGGTGAAGGTCGACGCTGGTGAAGCCTTGCAGAGACTCATCGGCGCATGCAGCAGTCCCTCCGGCGAAGTCGCGCTGTTTATAAAACAAATGTTCACCATCTTCGCTGGAATAGCAGTGATAATGTTCTGCAATGCAGTAACCGTCTTGTCCTTCAACGTCACGGCTGACCCGGGTGACACGCTTGTCGTCCCGAAGACAGTTGTCAGCTCCAACATGCGTTTCGTTTTCATGGTTGGACTAGAAGGTACTGGACACCACTATGTTGGCGACGTCTTCGATCACCTATTCAAGTCGAATCCAAACCTGGTACGACTCTCCGATTGGAATGATGACGTCGTAGGTGACTTGTACAGCATCAACTACTCAATGGGCCGAAGTGCACAACGCTTTAGCACGGCACTGGGCAGCGCAAGGGAGAATATGCGTGCACTCGCGCAGCGCGGCGTGGGCATTCCGTTTCCAGGGACGGTGGTGTACACGAGTGGCCGACACCGCTATCACTCGTATCCGGGTGGCCGTGGTCCTAATAAAGCACTGCGATATTTCGACCTCCGACTGCTGGCGGAGGTGGCGGAATTGGAGGGTGTCGACCTGCGGATCGTGTACCTACGGCGACCTGTCAAGGATATAATAATGGCTAACACCGTTCGTCGGGATTTCCAAATGTGAGTGAGGCGCAAGAAACACGTATGTGTTCTAGGCCCCGGACTTTGGTATATGTGCGTTGCGGCGTTCAATGTCTCTCAAACGTCCGGATCTGTGCGCTGGGTTAAACTGAAAGTGTAACCTCACTGGATTTCGAACATTTTGAGTTGGTCCGCTCAACCCAACCAGACATCAACCGATACTACTCCGCGGGCTGATACGCCAAGGCAGGGGGAGAGGGGGGTGCTCACGTAACGTAAACAATTATAACTCGTTAAATTTGTTTATTCAGATGCTATCAATCTTCCGAGACACAGATTCAATAGTATTTCATATCTGAATTGATGGGTCTGTGGAGTCGTATTCCCCCTGCTACGTGTGCACTGGATAGACGAAATGTCGTTTCAGAAAGCACTACTGAGTACCACCATTTATTCGAGCCTGACCCCCATTTGTATACCCAAGTTTTAGTATTTTAACGTAAGTGAGCTACCATAGACGTAACCTCACTGCAGGTGATACGATAAGCCGTCACACGCAACTACTATTTGTCGACCGCCAAGGTTTTAAGCAGATTGTATTTTTCCGGACGGTGCAATTTACATTCAATAAAAATACTATCGATTCCGAACCAGAGTGTGTTCCCGTAGTACGTCCTTTAATTGTCAAGTTTTATTGCATATTTCTGCGCCACACATGTCCTATCCATGCCGTGCTGTATTGCACGTCCGACCGAGGTTTGGGAACAATATGTGGTATTGATATCCTCGGGTGACGATGGCTGTGGTCGATAGACACTATCATACCGGCTTGGGCTATTCGAGTAGGATGTAGACACACATTGGTACGTGATGCCCGTAGGCATCTGCACACACAGAAATTGACTCGATGCTGTTCGAATCATTGAGCAGCCTCCTGCTACGGTAGAGATGCACCATTATTTTTTTGAGACTCCCTACTTGAACAGCTGCATACCTCACCAATAAATCTATTTTGATCAAACTGAAAGTGCAACCCGATGAATAATTTGATGACCTTAAGGCATACGAAAAATCAGACCGCAAAGCGAAAATGACAATCCGACGACTTGAGGTTAACCCATTCATAACTGAAAAGCTTCATCCACGTTAATTCCAAGTAGTTTGTCCCCAAAAACGGGGAACCAGTTCTGACAGGGTTAAGGAGCCTTCAACTGGTCCAGTCGGAAACAAAATTAAACAAAACGTGCTACCTCTTTCGTAGCACGCGTCAGCAATAACACGGTAATGATGCACACCTATCGATTGAATCGGATTATAATTCACGATAGCTTTTTTTAACTCATTTGTTGGTATCATGAGGAGCCTCCCGGGGTGGAAGAGTAATCCGGTAAGTCTGCCGTATGTTGACCTTGCTCTACAGTGCAACTCAATCAATGTCTGCACACTTCATGTTGTTTGCATATAGGATTTTCGTTAAACGAAAGTGAATGTCCTGCCGTCGTATCGCGGCAACCTCCTTCCGTCGTATCGCGGCAACCTCCTTCCGTCGTATCGCGGCGTACTAACGGCATTCGTGCGCTTGATTTTACCTGCCCACCATGCACGCAATGGGCGTACCTTCGTATATTGCTGCCTCAGGCACTTACAAAACAAGGAACCATCGACGCCACAGCAGAAGTACATGGAGTACATGCAAATCCTGTTCACGAATATCGCCGTGGTGCACTCTTTGCTCGCGGAACTCGGGCCGGGATTCGTGGTGTGTCACGATTTTGATCGTCTTGGCAACGTCGAACAGTCGGCTGAAATCTCGTACTTCTTGGCACCGACTGAAGAGCTGGCGGCACTGCTCCACAAATCGTTTTTGAGAGTTGGAGGTGCTCCGCGCGCTCCATCCAAAGAGTCGCTACCGTACAAGGGAGCTGATGAAGTCGCGGCACGCCTTCAGCGCAAATTCGACACGTTTGAATCCCAACTATGTTCTGATGTGAGGAAGGAGTAGATTCAATATCCGTTGGCCTTCGATGAACTTGTTGGTGCACAGGATGACGTGCTTCCGAGACGAGGCACCTACCGAAGGTATAGACAAAATTCTCTGTCGATAACACTTCGGTGATAAGGCGCGAGTCAACCGAACAAACGGCAGGAGTAGGGAGTCATGTTGCTGGAAAAACTTTGCAGCAAATGTGCTACGAACCCAATCAGTTTAATGGATTGTTTAATTTAATAGGGTATATCTTAGAGGGGTAGATGGCCGGGGTCACGAATGTTTTAAGCCACAGGTTAATAGTTGCCTAAGGTTTACGTCGACCAGATCAGCTGCCATGCTCGTCCTTTACACGACTTAGCTAAAGACGCGTGCTACGATAGAGGCAGCACGTGTTGACTGATTTTTTTTATGGACAATGAGTCTTCTCAACCTACATTCGTCCTTTTTTCCATTCTTGTGTTGAACATGTTGTCATCGTTTACTTCGGCCATAGGATGTTTCATCTGGTAGCACTTTGTTTTCCTGCAAAATTAGTGTTAAGGTGAGATTATAGAGTACCCCAAGTGCCCACTCTCAGAAACAAAGCATGGTGCACCTCTACCGTAACATGTGACTCAGACGAGGTGGGGGTAACTTGCCCGACCATATTTATCGTCGGTGTATCGGGGAACCGCAAGCACTTTAACTCGTTGTGGCGGTTTATATAGTTGCCATAATTGCACGCCGACGTGTTCAGCTGCCATGCTCGTCCTTTAGAGTTAGCTAAACGAGGTGCGGGTCATTTGCCTGACCAGAGTTATCGTCGATGTAGCGGGGAACTGAAAATGACTGAATGTGGCGGTTAAAGTGTCTCAGCTTGGAGGGTTGACACCGGATAGTGCACGCTATATAGTAGGTGCCTTACAATGGTCGGCCCGTCGGTATTACAGAGAATATCCCTACTTCGAATGGGAACCAACCTACCAGGCTGTATTAGCTAGGGTTAGAAATAACAAACCTTTACATCGTAGTAACAGGTGGGCTAATTAGAGACGGGTGGTTGAAAATCATTATTATTTGTGTGGTATGGATAGTTGACAACGACTGGATTCCACCGTTAAGCTACAAGGTTTCATCTTGTGTTGCCTTAGAGGGGGGGCATTGTTCGCTGTATACCTGATACATTGTGAAGTGTGTTCTTCATAAAACTGCTTTTTGTTTGTCGTTTTAAGGTTTAGCATCCCATCTATAGCTGTCATAGAGTGGCTTCGTACTACGGGAGTATAGCTATGCGAACGTGTAGATAGCTGCCTTGGATTATTAGAAGAAGCGAGTTAACACTTTTGGCAGGTGATGCACATGGCGGAATATGCAAATCGCCATAGTCTGCTGAGTTGGCCTTCGTTGGCACTGCAACGTGAACACTTTATCCCACTTGGTTAATGTTCGCTAGATATGCTCTTTATGAAGTGTGGGCGACAGCAGGCAATTTACTGATCGTGCGATGGTCGAGTATCTTAACACCGACACCCCCCACACAGTCGGTTCCCTTCTATGATTTGACTACTTCTACACTGCTGTGAGCATTGTTCGTTTTCGATTGCCCGTCTAGTGTTGTTTTCTTGCGGTGTTCCTTGTCTCTTAAGTTGCGCATTTTTTAGCTGGGTTGAGACTAGGTTACTTATATATTCGAGTGTCGTCGTGAGCAGCTCGTACAGGCTATGCTTCGTTGACCACCCTGTCGCGAGTAGAACCCCCCCCCCGCCCCCTCCGACAACGGCCGCGTGATTGGCATGTGGGCTTTTGCGTTTTGTTGTGTGTGTGTCCCCTCTATGTTATGTAGGTGGTATTTATGCTTAACGTTCTGTATGGCGCTCAGAGCCTTCTCTCTTACGTTTCGGCCGATGGCGCTTCTTCGGGCGTATGAGGGGTGTGCCTTCAATCTACCACTGCCGGTTCCGCTTTTTCCCCCGCGCGACGGCCGCCGAGTTCCAGTTAAAATGCACTTTCTGTGTGTACTTTCTTTTTATCTTGTCGTTCTGCTTTTTCCAACCTACCACCACTGATTCCGCTTGTCGCCTTTCGCGACTACCGCCGAATCGCGGCATGGTACCTTCGGTTAGAGCATTTGGGATTCTACTTCAAAGTCGACGTGTGGTAATGTCCTTTGTGGGAAATGTTTGTTTTTGTCCAACATTCCCCCACTGTTTCTGCCTGCCTCCGCTTCGTGACAGTTGCATGACCGTGGTGCTACTGCTGTATATCCACTGGCAGTTGTACGTTTAGTCCCCGCCTTGCCTTGTCCCGCGTGTCCATTGGACGCGTATGATACATGTCCTGCTTTTGTTGCAGCGTATCAGACCTGTTCTGGGTATCCCGATGTGTAAAGCCCTTATAAATATCGTTCAGCGCAAAACGATCAAGGATACTGCCAAGCTATAGTGAGGGTTTCCTAGACGATATGAGACAAATGCTTCATTGTAGTTGTAGCCCCTAGAGCCAGCATCTGACAGGTGGGATCCGCAGTAGAAGCCCATACGGTGTGTCTGGCAGGTAGCTGGCAGTTACATTGCACCACAATCGTGATATTGGACGAAGTAGCAGAGAAAACGCTAAAGAAAGTTATGATTCCAATGCGGGCAAGTTTGAGACACGATGAAACAAAACCTATACCCGACGAACAATCCCATTGCCTATCGCGACAACGAAACATGTGGCGACAAAACAAATGAAATCCCGACGATTTTGGCTTAAGAAGCGCCGTTGTGCAGAAACGTTTCGACCGAAAAGTGGCAACCCTCTTATCGTATCTCCCGTCACATGGTGTGCACGACGCTGCGGCACCGTGAGGGCAGAGTAACCCGATCGAGGTGAGTTACCTCCAACATATATTAAAAGACCAAGTCGTGCTCCCACGCGTTGATTTCAAGCCCAGCGGCGTGTGGTTTTTATTCCGTAGGCGTACTCGCTCGCACTTTGCACTTTAACAATATACACGTAGGGCTAGGGTTAGATTTAGGTAGCGTATGCACACATTTAGCTCGGTAGCCCGTGCTACTGTACAGCCGCACGGTGTATCGTTCAGTGAAACCAAACAACGACATTGAGGTATTCATACCGTATGCAGCGCAGCGCATTTGCAGATTGTTTACCTTGGGTTTCCTTCGTGGGTATGCACTGGTCCGTTTGCCTACTGACAGCAAGGGTACGCCCCGCCGTCCACCCCTGCCACACCCGCCGCCGAAGGTACCATGCCGGATGTAATACCTACGTTTCCGAATCAGTTCCGAACATTTCCTGCGTCTATTCTGGAACATTTACCTATACTCCCGAACCCGCTCGCGCGAGCGCGCGGGTTCCTGTCCATTAATTGTAGGGGCACTAGGTGATGATCTTAGAGCAGACGACGTGTTTCGTGTGCACCAAGATTCTTCCTCGCCGGCCCCGCTTGACCTGGTTTGCGAGACATCCGAACGATATATATCATGCCTCTGTAAAGGGGAGGCTTCAACTAGGTGTCAACGCCCAGAACATGTGTCTCGAGTTGGGATAAAACGTGCGGTTTTATCGTTTAAACCCCAGTCCCCCGTCACCAGGTACATTCGAGTGTTCCATATTCCCGTAGACAAGACGTACGGTGCATCAATATGCGAGCGCTGGGCACCTCCGAGTACGTCAAACGTATGCATACACTGTGAATTAAAGTTGTGAAACATCAGTAACGTTGTCCCCTGGTGTCTGTAAATTGGTGTGCGTTAGGACGCCGAACCCTCGAGCTTGTGGCTGAAGGATAGTTCCAGAAATTTCCACGTACGGTCAGCCGAGCAGAATTCCAATTGCTCTGCAAAAACTATTCCGCGCGGAGATGTTTCACTTTCATCGAAATGTTGGTCACGACCTTGTGGTGCTTGACGGTCTTCGTTTGATTCGCGGAATGCGCAGGCATTTGGTTGGGTGCGGTCAGGGGTTTCGGTATGCATGGAATGTTTGACAGTAGGAAAGCACATTCATATATGGCATGCGACCCGAACGGTTGCCGATAAAACGGACAATGTTTCGGGAGGTACCCACGCATAGACTAAGTTCAACACACGAGTAGAGTATGTCTACTGCAGTGGGTTGATGAATCGCGTGATGCTTTGCGTCTAGTGGTTTATTGTGCGCAACGAACAGACGAAGGTTTCGCAAATACCTGCAACGCTTTCGAATTCAGATTCAGTACTTTATTGTATTCCGGTACACTTGCATGGGGCGTGTCTAGGGAGGGGAGCTGTTACACATCTAACTGCTTTCCCAACCTCACCAAGGATGTTATACTTTTATTATCTCATAGAGTGCGCGACACAGGGGGCAATGTTATCCGACAGTGCACTATGTATGTGTGAACGCGTTGTTCTTGATTGTAATCGTAGGTTTCGTTAGCTTTGTGCTTTCCCTTACCGCAGATGCCGTCTGCCTCGATTCATCTTGAGCTATCTCTACCGAAAATTGAGATAAGAGACATTTGTTTTTGGGCTTACCGGGTATACCTAGATATTCGTCACCACAGAAATGGCAAGTCGCGTTTTACATTGTCAATGATCTACGATAGAGTTTGGGGTGTGGCCTCATACCGGGAAATATGTGATATGTTGCACTTGACCTGTCGTGTCTTGCTTCAGCGAGACGTGTCGTGATACTGCAGTGAGCGATACTAGTATACGGAAATGTGGCATTTTGTATTGGTTAGGGAGGCATTATAATATGTGTGCCTTGTTGGATGAGCCTGAAATTCGGGTCTCCTTCCTCTGCAATGCCGCCGGGCACAAATGATGGCGGCCCGGGTAGATCACGTGATGATACGTGATCGCTCGGGTGTGTCATAATGCAACGATCCACGCATATATCTGTGATACCAAAGATACGAGCCGTAAGTATGTTGTGAATGTGGTTCGTCTATTATCTGCTCTCTACCACGTTGAACGGTAGTAGGGTAAGTCACGCGCGCAACCAGCGAAAGTTTGAGTTCAAGAGCAATCACACACTGCTGGCCAAGAAATAACGTGTTCAGCAGAGCAGGACAATTCCCATACGTTCGTTGCAACATTTCGATGGAACTCGAGGTAATTTTCGGGTATTGCTTGGGATAGGAAATCCAAGGTATATGGATAAGACATTTGCCGCTCCTCCGTACAAGCGCACTGGTGATGTGTTGTTAATATGCTATTCCTCCGTACCAGCTCACTGATAATGTGGTGTCGTCCATCGATGCCCTTAGGATTGTCATTGGCGATAGGGCTCTTCGAAAGCTTTCAGGCTTGTTGAACACCGGAACACCCTGCATTCCTACCTCAGGCAATATTGAATATCAAACCTGCCTCAAAAGCAGTCCATCCCTGTAGACGTCTGCAAACGTAATACATACTCCGTATTCCGCGCAACAAGTCTGGCTCTCGAGACCATAGACACCAAACCACTTCTACGAATCACCACCACCCCCAAAACGGACGTTCTGTCAGTAGCCGTGTTTTTTTCGTCCGCGTCTGCAACGACCTGCCTTGCCCGATCCCCATAATTACCTCTCTTAAACTGAGTACCGAATGAACTACTGAAGTCTGGCCTATCGTACATACCGTATATTCCCAAACGCTTGCGTTCAGCTCGCCGACTTAGGCACAGCGCAGAATTAGTCACTGTTTGTACCGCGTTGCATATCTCTGGCCGAGTCTGGATTGCTAGCCAAATCAGAGAACCCACGAATTGGCCGAGCCACTAGTCCCCTCGTTTGCTTTCGTCGTCGGAAGACCGGCACGATTCGTGAAACTGGAGGACACATCCGTTGTACCGGGTTTTATAAATCCTGTAGTGTTTCGTTAATATGTTGACAAATAATCACTTCGAAATCGTCAACGTCCGCTTGCCGCAATCCCTTTCGCGGAACCCACCCAATATCATCGAACCTCTCAAACGGTCCTCACCGCGTTCGATTGGTCAAAGTCCCAGACAAATTGGTCACGCCGTGGTTTCCATCGTTCTAGCAATGTATCACGCACATGCACTACTGTACAAGAGTGATCACTACGAACACTCCGCTGCTCCACCGTTCGGGTGATATATCCGGGGAATTATGTGAAGTCCGCTTTCGTAGTACCCACGACCGCTGCACGAGCTGTTGGTGACAGTTAAACGCCTCCGTGCATAACCAGGGCCATTTTCTACAGCGAACGGGTGATCGTCGAGATGGCTTCCTGGAGCTCGAGGGCATCCTGTGGTGTAGACGCGGTGAGTCTAAGGCCAAAACAATCACCGCGTGACCCTGTGAAATAATCGAAAACCAAATAGAATTTACCCATTCCGGTAAAACGGGTGTGCGCCGCATTCTCCGCAAATTTACAGCAGTTTCGCAAAGAACCCAACACACACGTATAAACGAATGAAACACACGCACCATGCGGTCGTATTGAACTTGGACGAGAATTGCCGACTGCTCCCTATCATTATGGTCGGCATGCCGACAGTGGTTACCATGCGTCGGCCGCTACAAACAAAAAACGTTTGAAATGTATATACGGGTTGCGAAACGAACCGGCGCCCGATTCCTTGTTCTGTTCCTTTCCGTAGCTTGTACAGTAACCGTCTGCGCAAAAGGTATGTCCGAAATCAACTATCAATACTACCGAAAGCCGTCGTACCAACGGACAAGCACGATCGATATTACAATGGAGAAGATGGAGGCATGAAGCTCACGACGCAAACCATATCAGGTATGTATTTTGCACGAGACGCACATGTATTGGCGCATCACCGCTTCTTGTTTCGGGTCGCAGCCTAAGCGTACTCCGATGGTGCCATTCGTCCCTGTGACCTGGCTTGAGCGTCAAGGCGATAATATTACGTAAATATCATCGGCATAGCGAAGACTCGGGCGGACCTGACCATCCCACGGTGTTCTCTTCTCAGTTGGGTCTGTTCCCGCCTATTCAACAGGCTAATAGCTGTCAGGAAACTGGACCTAGATATCGTAAGCGCTCGCCTGTTGTTGGAAGATAGCGAGGGCGTGCTCGTACAACAATATATTACGTAAATATCATCGGCATAGCGAAGACTCGGGCGGACCTGACCATCCCACGGTGTTCGCTTCTCAGTTGGGTCCGTTCCCACCTATTCAACAGGCTAATAGCTGTCAGGATACTGGACCTAGATATTGTAAGCGCTCGCCTGTTGTTGGAAGATAGCGAGGGCGTGCTCGTACAACAATATATCGAGCTGCAGGTAATGTTTAACTTCGGAGTTGGTCCACGCCTCCGCCAGCGTGGCCACCCTCTCGTCCTTGTATTCGTCGTTGACGTTGACGTGACCCACGCTCTTGAACGCCTCGTGCCAGTCGACCCCAGGCATGTCGAGCGCGGCGTTGAAAATTGAAAGCGTGGTGTCATACTCCTCTAAAATACCGATAGCTGAATACTGATCGCGGAGCATGTCCTGTACCGGCTGTAACATCGCGTACAAGACTGCGTCCGGATGGCTATCATCGCTGTTGGGCGCGTGGGTGCGTTCTTCCAGGTACATTTGGACAAAGAACCCACCGGGGATTGAATTCGGTCTCTTTACGGTTGGCGGTAAGTGGTTTAGCACCGCATCTGTTCGTGAGTAGTCTATGACGTCGTCGATTGACACGAAGCTCAGCACGAACTGCCTCAACGCGCGGTTTCCCCAATGCTTTGCGAACGCAGTTATATCCACTTGGTTCGCGTTCACTAGCTCGGACGCACAGGTCCCAGTCACTTTACAGAAGTAGTATGCCGAGACCAAGCGTGAAATCGGGTGCCGGAACACGGTGAACCACTTGCACTTCGATCCGACGTCACTCGAGCGTCGCAGTGACTCCACATACCCGCCTGCGACGACACTATGGTTGCGCCCATACACAAGGTCTTCCGCAATCGATTGCGCGTAGGCATCCCCCCTGTGCCACTCGCGATCGCCGTAGGTGAAATACTGTGGCCCCCACATGTTTCTAAGCATTGCCTTCACGGTGGACCCACCGGCTTTAACTTGGTGGGTGAATGTCCAGCACTCCCCGGCGGTAGTGTCTGAGACGCCAAGGGCTGGAGTGCCCTGCGCCTCAGCCAGACAACCGGTGCCGAAGTAGTCCAGAAGAGCCAGGACCACTCCGCCCCATACTAGTCGCAGTGCTCTCATCGCCGGCGGTAATGGCGACCTTCACTGGAAAAACTTGTCCTGGCGATGCTTCCTGAGATTTTGAGGCAACATACGGTTGGAGCTGAGAGTCAGATATTCTGAAACAACGACATCGACCGGGGAATCAGATGTGACGCTATGAAAAAGGCACATATCAAGATGGAACATAGACTTCAAAGAGCGCAACCCAACCCAGGGTTATCATGCTGCTACATTCCTCGCCCGTTGTGTTTATGTAGACAATATCATTTAAGGCCACATGCCCCATACGGCAACCGCCGTCAGGGCGTTTCACTCTACGATACGTGGAAACCAAACCTCGGGAAACCTCGACGAACAAACAAACAACGACGAAGCACCAGCTGCTCCATGCGTCTAGAGTTGGAAATAAGATAGTATAGCTGTCGCTAGGAACTCGCGCAGCAGGATACTAGTAACTGTCGTCAACTTGTGTGCATTGGTGGTGAAAAAAACAGGAAAAAACGTCGACGACGTGCCCCGAGAACCCCCTCTGCCCTCCCTTCGGGCGGTACACGCGTATGATGGCGCTTGCTATGGGCATGACGATCTTTGCGTGAGGGCCTAGATTTCTGGAGGAACATCCCCCGGGTCCACGTCAATGGGGTTGAAAATGACTTGGTTGCAGCATTGGTGATGAAATTACTTTTTTTTGTAAGGTGGGTTGGGTATGACTTGGTTTGAGTATGGGTGATGAAAACGACATGATTTTAGTATTGGTGGTGCTGAAATAACTCGGTCTTTGTATGGTGGGTCCGGAATGAGTTGGATTTGAATGGTGGGCCTGAAATGACTTGTGTTTTGTATAGTGAGTTTTAAATTACTTGAACGTTGTAAAAGGGGTTAGAAATGACTTGATTTCTGTATCTGGAGTCTGAAATGACTTGAATATGTATGCTGGGTCTGAAATGACTTGGTTGTTTTTTATAGAGGGTTGGAAATCACACCTATTTAGCAAGACGGGTCTGAAATGATTTGAAATTGTATGGGGGGTCTGGTTTGACTTCATTATGGAAAAGGGGGTCTGAAATGACTTGAATTTGTATGGGGGTTCTGAAATAAATAGAAATTGTATGTGGGGTCCGGATTGACTGCATTTTGGTATGGTGGGTCTGAAATTAGTTGAACTTGTATGGGATGTCTGAAATGACTTCGTCTATGAATAGGGGGTTGACAATGCCTCAAGTTTATGTATAAATGGGTCTGGAAATGCCTCGGTTTTTGTTAGTGGGGTCTGAAATGACTTGACACTGTATGGGGGGTCTAAAAGGACTTGATTTTGGTATGATGGGTTTGAAATGACTTGAAGTTGTATCGGGGGTCTAAAATGACTTGGATTTGGTATTGTGGTTCTGAAATGACTTGACATTGTATGGGGGTCTAAAATGACTTGATTTTTGTATGGTGGGTTTGAAATGCCATGATTTTGTGTCGGGGGTCTAAAGTGACTTGGTTTTTGTATTATGGTTCTGGAACGACTTGAAGTTGTATGGGGGGTCTGACTTGACTTGAATTTGTATGGTGGGTCTGAAATGAGTTGAATTCTATATGGGGGTCTGCAACGACTTGATTTGTATGAGGGATTTGAAATGACTTGGTTTTTGTATGGTGGGTCTGAAATGACTTGCAACAACTTGTGTACAGTAGTGAGGGGAAAAAAATAGGAGAAAAACGACAGTTACGGGTTCGAAACCGTGTTGACCACGTTTTTTTTCCCGTTACGGTTGCAGTACGTTCACTATTGAAATCAAGAAGAGCTCGATGTATAAATTACTTGTACGAGTAGGGTAACAGATAGTACAGGGGTTTGACAACACGAGAGTCACGGGTTCGAGACCCGTCTATGACTCACAACTTCTTCTTTTTTTGTTAGAGTACAACGAAGTAGGCAGATAAAATTATGAGAATATGTTGGATACCAACGTAGTTGACAACTAAAATTCTAAGACTTTGATGAAAAGTGCCGACGCAAAAGTGCAGACATATTTAACTGTTGAATCAAGTAAAAAAACGCTCGACACTTTCTTGCAAGGCGTCCCTATCACGAGAGACTTTTGTCACGATGAGAAACTTCGATCTACATAAAGCAGTTGGTTGCTGTGCCGGACCTGTTGGTGGTAGCGGTATACGAGGTATTAGTTGCTGGTGGGGTAGATATCGTATTGCGGGACAAACAAATAAGAGTGTAATCGACAAACGCAAAACCACACAGATAGAGCCCAGTGACCTAGGATCCCAGGGATTTAGAAGCGGCATACAGGAGCCGGGCTTTTGTATACGAATGCGATGATGCATTAACCAAACCGTGGTGTGAAATCAATGACAAACTCAAACGACGCGCGAGGTCATTTAGATCAAAGTCGAACCGTCCGGTGAACTGAGCGGCGCCAGTCAGTCGAGCCACGATATAGGTTGGGGATAACGCCAAAGCACGGAAAAGTTTCTCACCATCTCATATGCGACAGTGGATCAAGATACTTCGGATGGGTACACACCCGCGGGTGAAGCTTCCGTGCTTCTGGTGCTGTACTGCGATCGCTGCTTGTTCAAACTCCTTCTGTGCATACGTTGAACTGTTTTGGGGATGGTGAGGTGGGTAAACGATTCACCGAACACTTCGCGACAGGAGGAGCGCCACATGGTACAGGGTACAAAGGGTCTATCGGGAATAAACTTTGCATGGTATTTTACTCACGGTGGTAATAATATATATACTGACGCCTTCGATTTGTGGAAGCACGCGGGCATACCCTCCCGTCGAAAGCTCATATGGACAACATGAGGAACACCCTTACCAGATGATTGCGCAGGCAAAATCCAACTTGAACGCCGCTCTTACAGCAGTAGTCCAGGCAAAGTCTCAAGTTTGGCGGGCATGCCCGTTTTCCCTCCAATACCAGACACTTCCAAATATCTACCACTTCTTGTGCCCGCATTAGACACCGGAGATCGCATATGATAGCACCCCTTTATTACGGAAGGCTCTCGGGGCGACGTGGGTGAAAATGCGGGAACAATTGCTCGGCTTATGTGCACCTTTTACCGGTGGATCGTTTCGGCACCAATGCGTCATTTCTAGGCCCTTGGGGGAACACACGACTGGAAAGACGGCGGAATTACCGCGAGTGAATGCAGGTTTCGATTGTTAACGGCGAGCAGAAATTGGGAATCGTTTAGAGCTGGGTTGTTCTAAACAGAGTTTTGCAGAAGAACGGTGAAGGTTGTGAGCTCTGAAGGCGTATACTGTCGTGAGCTTTCGTGTCACGGCAAATGCAGAAATCGCATGATATACTGGCGACCCGAAGGCTAGAATGTATATTTGACTCGTGGAACGTGGTCGTGGTGGAGTTGATGGGAGGAATGCCATAGGTTGGGATGAGGAGACAACCCTTGCTCGAGACCATCGCATATGACATGTTCTTGAAAGCACATCAGCTATTCGTACCAATAACAAAAATCAGTACGATATTATACCCCGATACGTCTTCGTTTCTTTGTCCGTGATGATGCGCCTAAAGCTCTCAAAACGGACGGACGAGTCCACGCCGTAGGTACTATGAGTTGATCCTTACAGTGCTTGAACCATACATGTCAAAATCTTAGACGTGCACTTCAACTTCCTCGGGTCCGCTACGTCCAAGGCGTGGCCACTGCGTCCTGGGTAATAACGACAACCCCGAGGCGGTCGCCAATAGATTTAAGCCCGCATTCAGATGGCATAAAATTTCGAAAATAAACAACAGTGTTTCGGCAACTTACAGTTCAACCAGCATGCTGATGGCTTACTGTTTCGAAAATAAACAACAGTGTTTCGGCGAGCTACCGTTAAACGTATTTGTAAGGTCAAAGTAAGAGGCTGGTCTTTGCTTTATGTAGGAGGTTGATTCCAACCCGTTATTAGCCTCGCAAACGGGGAAGCAGTACGAGACATGCCACAGATTGGTGGGGTAACGTGCCGTTTGTTGGAAGACGGTACGACGTCGTTCAGACGTTTACCGTGCAATTTCGAGGGGGATTACAGTAGGTGGGATGACTTCGGGAGTGCGATACCGGAGAACACCGTGGGATACCGTGTCCAGTAAGTGGAGACTCTTGGATAGTTAGCGGGAAGGAAAGTAGCTTGGCATTAAAACCATGTTGACAGGTACGACATGAATCCAAGCATTGTATACGACATGCACACACCATATAGCATGCGTTGAATGTCGTGTACGCATACACATTATCAGGGAGGAAAAGGTAGATATGCTGAAAGAGGAGGAGAGAAGAGAGGACAGTGGAGAGAGGGAAAAGTGGATATAGGGTGGGGGGCAGAATAGGAGAGAGATAACATTCTGTGTCAGGTACTACCTCTGACGGTAGCCCCACCGCCGATGTTACTTTCGGTAGTGTGTGTACTGATGATGCTGCTGCTTTGCAACTGCTTGGGCTATGTTATGGTGTCGTTACTAGTCCGTTTTTCCTCGAAACACGCATTCAATGCAAGGGAACCAAATATTCCCGATTCGGGAGGATTTTATATCAACCGCATATTACATTTTACGATTTACTGCAAAAACCTATCGAATCATGACGCCATTGCATATAGTTTTTCTCTGAAACCAAAATCAAGGTTTCGGGACATTCTGTTGTGGTTCGAACGAATAATGCTCAAGGAACTACGCAACCCGCGCGCCACCCGCGGTGCCTGGAGGTCGAATCAGCAGTGGATTGTGCTCTATTTATAGCTCCAATGGTCGACAACGACCAACTCCATAAAGTAACCGATGTGCGCGGGTTAACAAGCACGTTGCGGCCTCGACACCTCGAGGACAAGAAACACCCCGAAAATATCAACATAAGGACGATATGAGGATCTCACCGGCCAGGCCAACGGCCAGCGACATTGAAATTTCGCAGACCGATCATTTGCCGACCGCGCGTGAGATTGGACTCTCGCATGTCGGGTCAAGCTTCGGCACATGATGTGAATATGTCTTAGGCGGGACGTACCCCACGCGCGAGAGGTGGCAATTAGAGGTGTTACCCTTTTGCCAATTACCCGGGTACTCACGACTATTACCCGGCTTGCTAATACCCGTCACGGGTACGAGTAACACTTGATACTCGCCGAGTATTTGGGCCCCGGGTACCCGGGTACTCGTTGGTTTACGTTGGAAACTCCGGGGATGACACCTTATCATCCCCTAAATCACGTCCCCTGGGTGGTATCTCGTACATAGTCTCCACAAAACCCTTTTCAAAATGAAAATGCTGTCTCACAACATTGCTGGTTCAAGAAACTCAGGATTTATGGGCGAAGTACCTCGCCCATAATAGATAGTATAGCTGTCGCTAGGAACTCGCGCAGCAGGATATTAGTAACTGTCGTAAACTTGTGTGCATTGGTGGGGGGAAAACATGCAAAAACGTCGACGACGTGCCCCGAGAACCCCCTCTGCCCTCCCTTCAGGCGGTACACGCGCATGATGGTGCAGGCTACGGCAATGAGGATCTGCTCCATTTGCGTGAGACCCTGGAGTTCTAGAGGAGCATTCCCCGGGTCCACGTCATTGGCGTTGCAGAAAGCCTTTGTCACTTTTCTATTTCGTTGGTAGCGTTAACAGCTGCTCGATGAAAATCAATACACAGGAGCAAAAGCAGCAGTTGAAATTCAATTTTCCTGTGTAGTTACTATCAATACACCAGGTGTATGTGCGTCGCATAATTGTACGTTCACTACAGAAATTACCCTAACCCTAAGTCTTGGTTTTGTAAAGGAATAAAAAATGACTTCTTTTTTATGATGGGTTTTAAATTGTTTGGTTTTTGTATACTGGGTTGAAAATGACTTGGTTTTAGAATTGGTGATGAAATGACTTGTTTTTTGTAAAGTGGGTTGGTTATGACTTGGTTTTAGTATCAATAATGAAAATGACCTGTATTTTGTATGGTGGTGCTGAAATGACTCGGGTTTTGTATGGTGGGTCTGAAATGACTTGAAATTGTATGGGGGGTCTGGATTGACTTGAGTTTGTTAAAGGGGGTCTGAAATGACTTGAAATTGTATGGGAGATCTGGATTGACTTGGTTTTTTGTATGGTGGGTCTGAAATTACTTGAATTTGTATGGGATGTCTGAAATTACTTGGTCTTTGTATAGGGGGTTTGCAATGACTCGACTTTTGTATAGTGGGTCTGGAAATGACTCGGTTTTTGTTGGAGGGGTCTGAAGTTACTTGACATTGTATGCGGGCCTAAAATGACTTGAATTTTTTATGGTGGGTTTGAAAGGACTTGAAATTATATCGGGGGTCTAAAATGACTTGGCTTGTGTATTGTGGTTCTGAAAAGACTTGAAATTGCATGGGGGTCTGGATTGACATGAAATTGTATGGTGGGTCTGAAATGACTTGATTTTTGTATGGGGGGTCTGGAATGACTTGAGTTTTGTATAGGGGGTCAGCAACTTGTCAACGCAAGAGTCCGGGGTTCGAGACCAGTGTACGACTGACTCCCTACTTACTTTTTTGTTCGAGTACGAGTATATACAACGTAGTAAACAGATACAATTATGGGAGTTGCAGTACGTCTACTGTAAAATTAAAGAAAACATGGAGGCATACACAACTTGTTCGAGTAGAGTAACAGGTGGTGCAGTGACTTGTGAACACAAGAGTCCGGGGTTCGAGACCAGTGTATGACTCCTAAATTTCTTATTCCTAAGTTAGAGTACAACGTAGTAGACAGATAAAATTCTGAGAAATTCATGAAAAGTGCGGAAAAAAATAGTAGACAAAATAAAATGCTGAGAATTTGATGAAAAGTGCAGACAAAATCAATTGTTTAATCAAGTAAGAAAACGGCCATGGCTATTTTGCGAGAGGTCCCTATGCTTTCACGAGAGACTTGGTCAAAATTAGAAACTCGAATCAATAAATACCAATTCCCCCATATGCTCTGTTCTACGAGCCTTTCAAGGTTAATTTCGATTTCTATTTTGTGGATCGATAACTACAACCGAGGAACATATATTCCAGGTTATTGACTGTGAGCAAAACCCGACTCTTAAAAACAACCAAGTACTAAAATATTTTTCATTCTCATCGGAAAGGCATTTCTCAATTAGGAAAATCGGTTGTTACATGCAATTCGGTGCTTTTGTGGCGCGTAGTTCGTTGTTTTGTTGGTATGGTTGTATGAAAATCATTGTGGCACAGGGTTGGTGTGCCGAATGCTGTAGAACAACCTTGTTCGAGTCTATCCGATGCAGCGTTAAGAAGCAAACATGATAAATAATGTGCCGGGTACCCGGGTACCCGGTTGTTAGACGGGTACCCGGCTGTTAAACGGGTACCCGGGTACCCGGGTACCCGCCCAAAATGGACGTAAATACTCGCGAGTACCCGGGTATTTTTTTCTGATTTAAGAGGGTACCCGTTTAGGGCGGGTACTCGTCGGGTAACACCTCTAGTGGCAATACCCGCGAATGCCGTGGGCTTTTAAATAATTGAGTATCACGAATAAAATACACCGAAACATGAAGTAGAACGCGCCTTATGGTATATCTTCGATAGCAATACGAACCGTTACATTTTGTCAGGCTAAAACGTCAAAAAGCCCTCGTTGTTTGTAGCTGCGTGCGATACTTCCATCGCACGTGCCATGGGGTACGTATGAGACCATGCCAGAGTTTTTACGAAACGCCGTCTCAGCTGCTTCTTCTGCTGCTGCTGCTGCTGTTCCTGCTCCTGAGGCTGTGCTGCTCAGGCATGGACACGGAAACCCTTATCTGTATTATAGATAAGGGGATGCGAATGTTTCGGCTCTTATGCCACTGATATGCTGCGAAGTGTTCTTGTGGCTCAAAGTATGCTTCTCAGTTAAAGTCATACTTGACAGGTGGGTGTGTTGCCTCGATTGCATGTGCCGCCGGCTGTGCATTATATCACGCCGCAGTCGGACGAAAATGGCATGGCGTCTGCCACTGCTTCTTGTGGCTGTGCTACTAGTGTGCTCCTTGTACTTTGTCCTCCGACAACATGACTGAATATCGGCTCTGTAGGTACACACAGGAGGCACAAATGACCCCATTCACCCAGCAGCAGCACATCTGCCGCAAATCTCAAAGCCGTTGTTGTACTGTGCGCTCTTGTAAGATTCTGGAACGCAAGGGCCAAACGTAAAAGCAATAAACAAGCAAGACACGTTTCGACCTCCGATCTCCATACGACTCGCAAACATTCGATCCTCTGCTTGGGTGGCGCAGTTCTAGCGTAGGGCTTGAAACTTGACCGCGTGATATGGACAGTGCAAATGTGCTTATTGACTCCTCGTTCGTGCTCATGGCTGCTCTGTGGTAAATATCCGTGTGTGAGCTTGTAACTTGCGGTTTCGAGTATCAGGCGGGACACACCACTAGATATGCATGATGGTCGCCCCGAGGATTTAGTGGTACCCTCGAATGCTGCCAAAAGATGTTTGTGAGGTTCGAATCTCACTTGGGAACGGACTTTTGAGTTTAGTTGAAAAAGTTTATAGAAACCTGAATCAACTTCTGAGAGAGCCTACTATGCGGGTGGGGCAATTCGATGCGATTTGACGAAGGAAGGAAAGGGCTGACGTATTTTCGCTGTAACAAGGCATGGCAAGAACCGTAGTGGGGGGGAAGAAAAGCTTACCTTGTGACCCCATCAGGTCTGAGCTACGACTAGGACGATGGAGAAAAACAGGGCGAATATAAGAAATGGAATGATCAACAAACGAACGAACAAACAAAGTGGGTCTTGAGTGGGTAGTTATATTGCTCAAAAATGCAACTCAGGGAAATCGTGAAGTTCTGTCCACACGGCACGAAGGGAGGTGAGGCATCGCGCAAACATCTCACCAATGTCCCAGCCACCCTTGCTCGTGGCCGCACCCTCGAATCAAACACCCGCTGATTTGTTGACCATGTTTCGAGACTCGCGTTAGATGAATGTCCACAGAAGTGACCCCAAATAAATACGTCGTGTGAGTATATAATATTGAACGGCTCGAACAAACGATCTTCAAGAGTGTATTGCGTTACAACACGGGGTTTACATGCATCGTTTGCCATATGTTGTATGAACAAACGGAACAGAACGGCATCCTGAGCTCTTCAGGAAACGGTTACGTCGTCAAAGCCGCTCATCGACAGGGCATCATCCTCTCATGATTGTGTTCTCGATGACACCTGCCGTACAGGAGTCCGGGAACCCCTCTATTTTCGACACTCCTGTCCTGCCCGCTGGCCTGTTGACTGCTGTTATTGCGTGACGGTTTCTCCTTCCGCAGAGTACGATACTAATTTGTTGCTATGAAAGTAGGTGGGATCGATGGCTGGGTTGTGTTTTTCACGAACACTCCGTGCGTTTATATTGTGGATTGTAAATTACTGGGAAACAAACGAGAACAGCAGCAGTACAGCAGTACGGATATTACATGTAGATAATACGAAGGGTTCAGGTACTTGTACGAGGACACGATCGAGAGAAGTTTCCGCGCGAGGCATGTAAGACGACTGCACAACGTTTTTTTTGCGCATCCCCCGGTAGCATGTGCAAACCCCCACCTGCGAGGAACATAGTCTGCCGTTGTACACGGGAGCAATATTGGTCATGTGGATGTTTTGAGATGAAATGTGAACAGTGTATCTGTGCTTGTTGAGTGTGTTATTCACACTAAACGGTCATTTCTACCCGTCGACATCCAGCACACGCAGCGTCTGTGCCTATTCTTCATCCTAGAGAGACATATGTGCAAGCTTGAATCGGTGCATTTCAGAATGCCGCCGATGGGTGGACGAACCTGGATAGTAGATATGCACGGGGTATTGTTTGCTTGGCGCCTCAAGCCGACCCCCCGACCCTAACCCTAACCCTAACCTTAACCCGAAGCCGAACCCTATGCAAGTGCCAGTGGTCAGTGCTGGGCTGCTGGGATGCTCTACTTGGTTAGACTATAGGTTGACTCGGCCGGCATAGATGCTGAGCTCGAAAATACGCTAGGGTGACTCGGGATGCTGTGACTGGGAAATGCTCCAAGTTGATTGAGCCGCGCATAATACACCCGTGGCCAATCAAAATGCCTACACAGCTACATGACTGTGACTGCGTGTGCTTGATTGCGCGGATTGTTATTTCACAATAGGATGACAAATTACGTAAGGTTTGGGTGCCAAATGTAACTCGAGCAGGCGTCTCCGGTGGAATGGCAGGTGAATCTCGTCCCTGTTAAGAGTCAAGGTCGAGGGTTCGAGACCCTCTGAGTGCATACGCGTGCTCGTAGGGATGTTGCTGTCGCAAAACGCTCTTGACTAGAGGAAAGCGCGAGAGCATGAGCGAGCAAAATTCGATGAAAATCGATGAACGTTGCGAATGCTGAACCGTCTGCGCGATACAAATCAAGGCACGAACCGTAGTGGGGAGGAGGGGGAAGGGCTTGCTTTTTGACCACGGGTGCAAGGTACGAATATGCAGACAGAAGGATAGAAGTGCGAAGATAATAAATGGCATTGAAAAAATCAAACAAAAAAGGGTCCTCGAGTATTTGTATTTATCTCAAAGTAGACCAGTCGAATCGCGCGATGGTATTTTTCTTTCGCTCTTTAAAGTCAATACTTCGTGAAACGACATCCGCTGCTCCCGCCTTTCCGTCTGTTCAGGTGGACCGACCGGAGCCGCGCTGCGAAGACAAATCCAGCGCAACTGCAGCCGAGTAGAAAGGGAGGGTGTAGCGTAGGAAAGTTATGTTGGTGTAGGTAATAGCTGATCAAGATGTACCCGCTAAGGCACGCCGGCAGAGCTAAGTTCTTCAATTTTGCCCATTTGGCTCTGATTCATTTCACGTTGAAATGATTTTCGAGGTGTTTTGATTCTTCCACCATGAGCTCGTATTATTCCCGGTACTTTCCAGTAATTTCAGTGTCATATAACTTTTATGCGAAGAGGGATGTACAGTACAGGACACGTAATAAGAAACAGGAAATATGGTCCAGGCTGGGTTACTTATTTGAGAGAGGGTGCCTTCTACACTAATTGCAAGATAACAACTCTCGATTTTCATATTTTCCTCTAAATCTCAGCCTGGCTTTCTTATTAGCCAGTTTCTTACTATTACTAGGTGTCATGTACTGTATGATTTTTCGCAATACCGTCGGGTTCTGTGAATCTTTCACGGGAGTAGGGGATAAAAGGATACTTTCGACCGGGGGAACGTCATTCTAGCTACAGTAGTCAAGTATTTTTTTTACTAACTTATATTTATGTTAGCGCGGCTACAGCTAGCTGTAGTAATAGTTGTTCATGGTTTGAGTACTTTCGTGTGAGATTGAGACAGAGGTTTCTGCTCGTCGTCGATATGAGCTTCCTCTTTTACCCTTACGTGTAATTTTCCTTGAGCGGTGGAGAAAGAAAATACTACTTGACATGCTATATATACCTGTTCTGTACGTCCACGACCATATTCGAAACGTAATTGTTTCTACGGATCTTTTCTGATTCTTAGGTCGTACCCCATGTACTACGACATTACGTAGTACCGGGTATCATATCAAGAGTGTGTGGTGCGTGCGAGCAGCAATGACAAATTACGGAGCATTGGATACTTATATTGAAAACCAGAAAATGCGCTAATTGAAAAAGAGGATTTCGTATTTGATGTTTCGATCGGGTTTGTGCAGTTCCTGGAGTGTGTGTTTTCACATTAAACCTTCCTTTCTGCCCGTCGACATCCAGCAGGGACTGCCATACAGAGACTTTTGGCCTTGACTGGGAGTGTCTGGTGAACATTCGATCGACTTCGGAGCTGGGGGCATTTGCATTTGATTGTAGTGTCAGACTGGAGAGCATTTGAGACGATTTCAAGGATGAAAAGTCGTCTATGCTCTGGTGGTTCGGAGGTTGTACGATATCGGGGTATTCGAGTATTGATACTACTGCTGTGTGGATAGACTGATGTGCCGTCCCTGTTTCAATCAGATACGCACCGTTCCCAGACTTGGTGTTGGTTGACGATGATGAGATTAAAGCCAGTTTGGTTTAGATTTCGACATTTGAATTTGCCTGAGTAGTGCTGTTTTGACCTGGCTTTATCTAAAAACTATCGAAATGACATGTACAACAGGCACGACCTACCTTGGTAGCAACCCCGCCGCTTGAAAAGGAAAATGGCGAAGAGAAGAAGCAAACAAGGAACAACGAACCGTCATAAACAGAGACTTTAAAAGTTTCCTATAAAAAAAAAATAATTAACAAACAATCAAACAACCAAAGCAAAATGACGACAACCTGAAAAGAAATAAAGTGACGTACATCCCTCGGAGACGGCATGTGTGTGTTTTCTTCACATTAAGCAGTCATTTTTACTTTCTGACCTTCTTTCCATAAAGCAGTCCTTTCCACTTTCTACCCGTCGATATCCAGCACCACACCAGTGTCTGTGCTGATTCTTCATCCTAGAGAGATACCGGTTATTCTATTTTGTCACAAAACTACGACAGAGATACTACGCTGCAATGCAGTAAGCACAGCAGACAATGTAACGCCATATATACGACAGGCACGATCTACCCTGCTAGCAAACCAGCTGCGTGAAACAGAGAAACAAGGGGGGGGGGGGGTTACAAAAAAACACAGTAAAATATAAATTGACAAACAAAAACGATACGAAAAAAAGCCAAAGCAAAAAGTATCGTTCTTCCGGAGAAAATGTGACAGAGCAACATTTTTCATGCAAAATGAGTACAACGTAAACAGAGCAAGACTAAGAACGAAGGAAAATAAATGCAACCGAAGCACGCCAAAAGCCCCTTCCAAACATCTGCGGCTGGTTTTTACCCGTAGTGCAGGTTTTACCTTCCGTATATTCTTTGGTTTGCTTCGATTGTTTAGCCACGTACGTACGTATTCAGTTTGTTTTATTGATGTTCCCTAATCTCTATCCTGTCTTTCGTGTGTGGCACGAAGACGAAACGGAATTGAGTAAAAAGCGCAATGCATTTGTTGTATGGGTGGCGCCCAAGGGAATGAAGACGGGCAGGGGCAGGCGGTTGGTGGGAAAACCGCGGCGTTCGAAAGCAAGAAGGAAACGGCAGACAAGGTAGCAAAGTACCAGACCGACTAGCTGGTAGAATATGCCTGAACTACGGGTACAACACATGCCTCGGATGTTTAGAAGGTGCTTTTAATGTTCGTTGGTTGCCTATATATTATCCTCTCGTTCTTAGTATTGCTCTGTTTACGTTGTTTTCATTTCACATTATTGTTATACAGTATATATTTATGTCACATCTCCTCCGGGAGAAGCACGACATTTTGTATTGCCTCTTGTCTTGTTGTCGGTTTTGCTTGTTTAATGATCTGTTATGTTGTATAACCTTTTTAGTATTGCCTTTTCCCTTTATCCCTTTTTCTCTTCTTTTGTTTTTTTCTCTTTCACGCAGCTGGTTTGCTAGCAGGGTAGGTCGTTCCTGTCGTATGTACGGCGTCGCATTGTCTGCTCTGCTTACTGCACTGCAGCGTAGATTGTTTGTTGATTTGCTTTATTACGGGAGAACGTAGTTAACAGGACCAAACATGCTTACTAAAAATACTGGAATCTATTGGTTTTTGTGTACCAGATTGGTCCTGCTTACTATGGCTCGCCGTAATAGTATGCTTTTTTTTCAATCGTTTATTTTTGTTTAGCTTTTTCTCTTTTGTGTTGTTTTTTGTCTTTTTATTTCTCTTTTATGCACCGGGATTGCTAGCAGGGTAGGTCTTGCCTATCGTACGAGGCATTGCATTGTTTCCTCTGCCTACTGCACTGAGCGTAGTATATCTGTCGTAGTTTTGTTAACACATAACTGGTACCTGTTTAGGATGAAGAATCGGCACGGGCACCGGGTGTGCTGGATGTCGACGGGTAGAAAGGAAGGTTTGATGTGAAGAACACACACACCCTGTATACGTGTCGTAGTTTTGTGACCACGTAGCTAGTATCTCTCTAGGATGAAGAATCAGCACGGACACTGGGTGTGATGGATGCCGACGGGCAGAAAGGACGGTTTAATGTTAATAATGATCACACACACCAACAAGTCGGCCTACAAACTTGCTACCTAGTCCGCCGTCTCCTTCCTGCTTTCGTCAGCCGCGGTTTCACTGTGTGTGTGTGTTCTTCACCTCCCCCCCCGTCTCCATTCCCTTGGGCGCCAGCCATACACCGGATGCTCGGCGCTTCCTACTCAATTCGGTTTCGTCTCTCGCCACACACGAAAGACAGGAAAGAATGAAGGGAACATAAAAAACAAAATAAAAACCTACTACGTGCGTTTCAAAACAATCGAAGAAACCCTAAGAAGATACAAAAGGACAAGGAAAAACAAGCAAGGACTGAACTGAGATGATGTGACGGACAAAAACTAAAACAAAAACAAGTTATTATATTAATTGAATTGAAAATAAAACAACCGGAGCACATCTCGAAATAACCTTCCAGGCAGCCGACGCATGTTTGTACCCGTAGTACAGACAGGTTCAACGAGCTACCCGTAGTCTGTCTGGTACCTAGCTGCCGTGTCTGTCGTCTCCTTCTTGCTTTCGTCAGCCACGGGCCAAACCAACCGTCACCCCCCCCCCGTCTCTATTTCTTTGGGCGCCACCCATACGCCGGATGCGTGGTGCTTTCTACGTGATTCCGTGGGTGGTTTTCGTTCCACACACGAAAGACAAGAAACGATAGGAGGACAAACCGAAATACACTTAATACGTACTACGTAGCTTAAACAATCGAGGAAAACGAAGAGAAATCGGTGGGAAGCATAGTTTAACGTTTTCGAGGCCCTCACACACAAACACGCGTGGAGTTGCATACAGTATTATGGTAACCCGGTTGAGCAACTGGGTCAGAAACATTGATATGTTTCTGCGTCTGGGTTGCGAGTGTCAGGCCCCAGCAATCGAGTTAGCGTCCCCTCGTGTCTATCCCTCGCTTGCCGCAACGATGCCCTGCACGCGCCCTCCATGGAATGTATTGACGTGTACGTTTCGTTAGTTGCCTCCACCGCCAGCTCGGCCTGCCTTCTCCTGGAGGATGATTTCAGCGCAACAAACGCCTTCATGAGACTGGTTTAAAAATTGCAAATATGCACTTCACTCACAAGTTAGGACGGCGTCTCTGCTCTTGAACACGCTGATTGGCGTGCTGTGGAGCGGATATGGTGCCTATAGGGTAGCAAGGGGTGCAGTTTTGTCCCGTTACGGTGTCGGAGGCAGCCGTCAGGAAGTTAAAGCGGCGCTGCTGTGGCACAAACGCAAACTGCCCCTTTTTGCTTATATCACATCCGTGTCGGTTCCGTGATCTTGCTGCTGAGTTGACCATCACGCCCATCCCGATCTCGGGTCGTGCGCGAACGAGTCTCTATATGCGGTGTGTTTGCAACTATTGGAGGCAGTCTTGTTGTCTAACATATGGAAGCACACGCGGGCACCAAGGGGGTTCAAGGTAAGGTAACAACAAATGATAGTGGATGTGAGAAGGCTAAACCATCCCCTCTGTGGGCTTGGAGAAAGGCCTCGGAAATTCTACTTCGAAGAGGAAAGATGTGGAGTAAAACGGGAGATTAAATGTATGGCGATCTCCACCGGCCTCGGAGGAGCTACCATCGCGTCGGCGGAGGCGCCAATCCAAGACCTGCCATTCCGAAAAGCGCGAAAGCTACGCGGAGCAGCGAATGTCGGTCATCAGGTCGTGTACAAAGACAACCATCCGTAAGATCAACTGATCGATAACCGTTCGGCGACAGGTTGGATTACGACCACAAGGTAAGCTGCGATCTCAAGCGTGGCTTTGTTGTCCTGATGTATTGCGGGGTTGAGCGTGATGCACAAACTTCGTAGCACCACATTCGTCCCCTGCCTACATTGCGGGTTTTGGCGCTATACTCGGGGTCTCATTTGAAATGCCGAGATGTTGGTTTTCTGAGCAAAACAGCTTGGGGTGCTACTAAATGTACTGCTGTGTCGTACGAGTAGCTGCAGAGTGGAATCCAACATAGCAGCAGGCCACGTAGTACGGTTAGATTGAACCCACTTGTCTTCAGAATACAGACCTTCGCTCACATGGTCTGACAGTGTACCCCTATACGTGTGTGTGTTCTTCACATTAAACCTTCCTTTCTACCCGTCGACATCCAGCACGCCCAGTGTCCGTGCCGATCCTTCACCTTAAAAAGGTACCAGTTCTGTGGTCACAAAACTACGACACAGAGATACCAAGCTCAGTGCAGTAAGCAGAGCAGACGATGCAATGCCATAGACGACAGGCAAGACCTACCCTGCTAGCAATCCAGGTGCATGCAAGAGAAAAAAGAAAGAAAAAAAAAACGCAAAGGGAAAATAATTCAAAAGTAAACATACTGAAGCAAATCAATAATCAAGCAACCAAACAAAAGCATGACAAAATAAAAAGAAAGAAAGTGTCGTGCTTCTGCCAGAGGAGATACGACATCCAAGTAAAAAAAGAATCCAAATGAAATGAAACGAAATGAAATGGACCGAAAAAACAGCGCCAACAGAGCAAGACTAAGAACGGCAGGAAAGAATAGGCAGCCGGAGCACACCAAACGCACCTTCCAGCCAGCCGAGGCAGGTTTGTGCTCGTGGTACAGGCAGGTTCTACCAGCTAGTCGGTCTGGTACCTACTCTGTTTGCCGTCTCTTTCCTGCTTTCGTCCGCCGCAGTTTCCCTACGAACCCCCCGACCCTCCGTCTCCATTCCCTTGGGCGCCACCCATGCAACGGATACGTGGAACTTCCTACTCAGTTCCGTTTCGTTCTCGTGCCACACACGAGAGTCAAGGAAAGAGAAGAGGAAATAACAAAACCAAATGAATACGTACGCAGCTAAGCAACCAAAGAAAGTCCTAGGAAAATACGGAGGGGCGGAGAGACAAAGGCAAAAGCGATCACGGCAAAATAGGTAAAGCAAAATAAATGAATGATGCGAGGGGCTGTAGCATCGCTGTCGTGCCCCCTTGAGAAGCTGCAACGGGCAGTACACCAAGCAAAAACAAAAACAAACAAACAAACAAACAAACAAACAAACAAACAAACAAACAAACAAACAAACCTTCAAAGGGAAAGAAATACCACCAGGAAGATAAAGGCAAAAGCGATCACGGCAAAATAAATAAGTAAAACAATATATATATATACAGAGGACCAAAGAAAAACAGCCAGCATCCCTATACGACAGCAGTTTGGCGTTACTTGTTATCGTATACACAGGTATCCAACAGAGTAGTAGACGCTCGAGATATATGCCACAACCAGTTTAAAGGGTTGAACTTGCCCACCGAATATGTGTCACAGGTCAGTAGAAAATGCACAATGACATAATGTAATAGCGCGTGCACGTTCATTACGCCATACTACAGTAGTACAGCGTAGCCGCGCATGCACGTTCATTAACCGGTACATGGCACATTTTACAAATGCGTGTATATGTGGAGGATAGGGTACGTATACACCGTCAACCTCTTATCACAAGTGCCAACCATGAAGATACGTTAACCAACGTTCGGTCTACGAGACCTGCCATCATGAATGGTTTTCATATGGTTGACGTTCGGGAATACAAAACCAGAATGCTACAGGCTGGTTCAAGCATACCGCCCGAAATGTATTCAGTGGCCAATGTCCACGCCGTTTTTTGGAGATAGACCCTGAACTTTGGTACACGTGTTTTGTGCGCCCTACCCGAGCCTTTGACAGATGTTTGTTTTTTAAATTATTTCGTCACACATTGTTTGTTTTATAGTTGTTTGGGAAATTTGGGTCCTGAGAGATCAATTTTTTTCCGGCGAAAAAACCAAACGTAAACACATTCGTAAAAGGCTCGGGTAGGGCGCATAAAATACGTGTGTCAAAGTTCAGGGTCTATCTCCAGAAAACGGCGTGGACATTTGGACTTTTGTGCGGTAAAAGTGCAAAAATAGGCGTTGCCACGTAAATACTTAGTTTCCGTGTTATCGAGTTTGGGCGTTAAATATGACTTAATATGATCATACGCAGTGAAATCTTCAATTATTTTCGTGAAACTTTGTACAAACAGGCCTTGGACTACCTGGAAGCGGTTGGACTACCTGGAAGCGGTTCGTCCAGAAGAAAAATTAGGGGGGGGGAATGTTTTCTACGGAAACGCCTGACTATTGACCTCTTTGAAGGCCTGTGATTGGTAGGGCCACATTTTTAGCGCTAGCGCCAGTTCTAGATCCTTGGACAAAAAATTGGTTCGTAAGGTCATCCTGTTCTGCTGTTTATGACGGTGAGTATGACACCAAATATGTGACATTGGAGTTGCTATGCATGCGGCATTCGTGACTGACGGAATTTGGGGTGATATGCCTGAACCAGCTTGTACCCGGGCGTGAAGGGACTTCTACCAGAACGACCCCACTTCCACACTCTTACCCATGAGATATCTCCTTGCGAGATACGAGCGAGGTTTGTGGAGGCACCTCCTTATCACATATATGAAAGAAATGTGCGCGTCAAGGCCTCGGCCAATTCTGCTCAAGACCCCGACACGGCCGAAATCATATGAAGAGGCGACCTCCATAATGGCGTCGACGAGTCTCTCAACTTTACAAACCAAATTTAAAGCATAATACCCAGAGGACGAAAAACAATGTGAAACATAGAGCGGCGCGAACGGGGGGAATTAGCGAGCCCCCCTCTCAAGCCGTTCTCCCCGTTTTCTCACCATAAGAGCACTCGCTGGCCCACAGACACCAAACCCCACCGCCCGACGAAGATTCGCTGCGGATTTGGTGAACTCTGCACGATCACGCGCGGAACATTACATAGGTTTAGGCGTGGACGCTGAACTTGGCGAGGAGTCACAACGGAGGACCCTCTGAAATCTACTGTACTTAAGGGTGAAACCGTTGCACGAATAATGATTAATACGCGAAATCAATGATGCCCGTACAGCTAATAATATGTACAGCGAAAAATCTGAGAGACTAACCCAACATCCGCAAGTACGAGTAACGAGTACTAAAACATTCCCCGCTTCCTCTGCAAATATCCTGGTGAATATGATACAGATATTTTAACTATGACGAAAGCTGCTACCAGTAGCACAACTGCGACCTCGACTAATACGAATAGCGCCATTGAATGTGATGAACCCCGCTCTTACTGCGAGCAATCCGATACTTTCACGAAACGAGTGAGCCTTTTTTTCGATATATTCATCCTATATCCCAGTCTAGCTTCATGATCCTCCTCAACCGCGTACAAAGGAGTATACGCATCCAATACGGCTGTACTTTCAGTTGCAGGCACGTTGGCACTCTATTGGTAGATTGAGCATCGAAATCAGTCATCGATCGACAAGTAGTAAATCACTCGCTTGGTTAGTGCAAAACTCCGCGGTGAGTAGCCGACAGTACCTACTTTCAGAAACGCTAGAGAAGAGGATGATCAAATGAGGAACCAATCGCCATCACGCTCACAGAACGCAGACATCAGCAAGCAGTAAACATGCGATCGCCAACCACGTTGCACGAATGGGAAAATGAAAATGTATTAACTACCGACTCTTTTCACCGGAAAGCTAGACAATAAGTTGCGAGCGAGCCAGTTGACCCACCACATGGTCTGCGCAAACTTCAAGCGTATGTATGCCCGAATGCTCGGAGAATGTCAATGAACAGCGTATGAACACTCATGGATCAAATCAAAGCCATGATCATTATCGCCTGGAAAAGGTCTGCCTCTCAGCAATGCTCGCGTCAATTTGGTACGCGAGGACGCAGCCCACTATTTTGAAGTGATCGGGTGACACGAAAAACTAATTACGTACGCAACGAACGAACTCGAAAGACCAAAATAAAAAATGGCTTACGAACACGATAAAGCACAACCCCGAAAACTAGGGTATCATAGCCCGTGCGCGTGTTATATCACGTACGGGGCAGGTTTTACAGGTATAGGCAAGAGAATACCATGTCAAGCCAGCCAGCAACCATTTCGTTTTACAAATCAACAACAGCCATTACAGGAATGCGATGTCAGCAATCGCTCTTTTACCTCCCACAACCATTGAAAGCGAAGCAAGGCGTTTCAGGGGAATCAAGGGCTGAGCACCGCCTTTCAGAAGCGTGCGTATAGTGCGTGGTGGATGCTCCTCGTAAACAACCCATCGAAATATGTACTTAGTGCAGAGCTTCAACCCTTCAGGACCGTGATTCTCTCCTTGGGAGACAGACCACTCGAAATTAGAGTAAGTATATATTGGTACAGTAGTACTATTAATAGTAGTATCAGGTTAATATATGAGCTAGACGCTCTTGTACATATCGCACATTTATACCCGGAGAAATAGAGTGACGACTACAGTATCCCAGACATTAAAACCTGCACGAGGACCAAGTCAGGCGATCTGAATAGGTCATGACATGATAGAGCAAGCCGCAGTCAAAGCGTATGAAAGTTCGCGGAAGAGGAACAAAGAGTGAACTAAGTTATCCCTAATCAAGCCACATACTGTAGTGGTGTCGCCCGAAAATGGGAAACCCTTACCTTTCGTGACATGGAAGAGGCATGGGTTCCGCTTTCAGGCGCCAACAAGAAATTCACAACACACTCTTTCCGAGTAGGAGCATCTTTAAGCCGTTAATTTCCTGATGCGGCGACAGCGGACAGGGTGTCACGGGTAAGTGTGAATTACGTGGTTGATGGTCAGATACATACCCAGGAGCATTGTAAGCGGAAGTCATGAACTAGCCTACATGAGTTAGAACGAGTACGCACATCGCCAGAGTACACAACACCATGCGCAGCTTCCCCACCACAAGGGCCTTAATGTACATCAGCCTTCAGTGGGAAGGTTGGGTAGGAGGCCACCAAACGTCCCACGGGTGATAAAAGTAACAGCAACCCAAGATCTAACTTTTAATAGAAGACAGAACGTATGGGTGATATGTGATATATCAACAGCAACAACAGCTGGAGGCCTCATTACAACCAAATACTTGGATAATATCTGATAAATTAGAGGATAATAACAACAATACTAATCAAACAAGGTAATCCAAAACAAAAAACGTTATCCTCGCGGGCAGAGCTACAAGTTAAATCAGAGATGGCATGGGGATCATCGAGGTATAAGATATATGCCAACGGGAAAGCGATATTTGAAAGCGACGTTTGAAATGTTTCCTTGGAATTGTCAGGCTGAAGATCCCCGCTCGTGCAGCCGCTGTGGGAAAAAAGGGAAACAATGTTTGATTTTTGTTTCTTTTTTTCAAACAGCGGTAGGCGGCGCAATTTTCTTTTTCTCGTTGCAAATCGTCAACACCCTGATAACAACCAGCTCGTGTGACGATTGACCTTCGATCTCGACATTGACTAAGCCCACGGCCAAGCCGCTTCGTGTCGGGCAAGGCCAACGAGTGTAGATGACGGGGATCCATGGTCTAGGGGAGGAGAGATTGCCGGCGGCGTCCTACGCTCATCTCCCAAATCCGAAGGAAACCCATTTTTTTGCCTTTTGACACGGATCGAGAAATGTTGTCATCTGTTTTATGCACACCAGCTGCCAATTGTTTTGTGTATCAGACGCCTGGCCAGCACCTTCCACGTACCACCGGCCATCGTGTGAACACGTGACCCTAGGATGGGTCGGAGCCGATAACGAGCGCACCGCGTTCAGAATTCATGACGCAGTCGTTGGTTTCGTCGATCCATGTCTGTTGAGCTGTCGGGGACTCGGAATCTCGCAGCATCAAACTAACATCCGCCTGAGTTTCTATCAAGCCGATCTTGTCCCAAGACCGGCCCCAGAATTGCCTTTTTCAGCTTTTCAAAACGTCGGGAACATTCCGTTCTAAGAATCAGTAATATAGCAAGCTTGTTCTGGAAAATTCTGGCGGGGATTTTAGGAATTCAAGCTTTTGATGGCAACATCGCTTTCCCATTGGCATAGGTCTAAGGGGTCTCCCTTTATCCCCTCACTGCCTCGGCAAGGTTTTTGCTTTGGCATGGCCCATAGCGAGGGGGGGGTCTTTGTAGCAAGCAAGGCTAGACTCACCCTCAAGCGGACCGATACATTCTTGCTGCTGCGCACCCGCCGCGAAGCGTGTGCAGCGGTAGAGTTGGATCGGCACTGGTGCGTCAGGCGCAAAAGTTCAGATGCACGGGCCTTTTTGGCCGTCGGTGTAGACCGCAATGTCCATCTCACTTTTGTGCGCGGAGGCAGACGCCATCCGAAAGGTAGACGGACACTACGTACACGGCCCTAGGTGTGTTTGCTAAAGGGAGCTGTACTGTCTCAGTAACCTGGCTTCGCCATCAAAGGAGGAGGGAGCGTGTGGCGACGAGCTGGACACTGGCCTGGTTGACCCCTTCAGCGCGAGAAATTTTCTTTTCCAGACCAAGCACCCTGAGTGCAACGAGGAAGAAAGCGAGGAGCCGACCGGGAAGGACAGCAACGAGAGCGTGTACGGACGGAGCGGGTCGAGTGTGGTCGTGCTAGGACTGGCCAAGCGGCACCGGAGCGGCGCGCCGGAGCAGCAGCACAGGAGCGCGCCGGCGCAGCAGCACAGCAGCGCACCGGAGCAGCGATCCGGAGCACGGACGACATCGACCCGTGGCGAACGGACAAACATTTTTTTGTTGACAAATATTTCGTTTTTTTCCCCTGAATGTTGTTGTTGGGTCTGTGTGGATGACGTCACTGGTTTTGTAGAGAGACGCGGCAGAGATGGTGCCGACACCCCGGGTGCCTTAATTGTGTGCCTGATCGTGGAAGACCCCTTCAATGTGGAACGATTCCTAATCAGTGTCGATGTTTTTAATGCTGTGCCTAACACAGACGTTCAGGATAGATTCGGGTAATTGTCAATTGGCGTGATGGCTTTGGTTGGCTGTTCTTTTTCATTGTGTGCCCGCGGACTGTCATTCTGCCAGCACTTCAGGCAGCAGCTGCGTGCTCCATCTTGTTCCCACGCCTACCGTGTGTTTTTGTACAGACAGCACTTCAGACAGTAGTTACGCTGTAGTCGGCAAATTCATTGGTAAAGAGTGGGAGGGGGGGTGGGGGACGATGCTGCTGTAGTCGAATGGAGATTGCGGGCGTGTAGTTCAGTTTTGGACACGCATAACATGCTGTAGGGATTTTAGGTGTACCTCTTCGGACTTGTGTATCCTTTCCCTGCTAAGTGTGCGTGTTCTTTAGGATTCTCTGATGGCTCTAGCACTTTTGTGACCACGGGCTGTTATCTTGCTAGATCAGACTATAGGGATTAGCAACTGAAACGACTTTAATGTGAAGACAACAACAAACAGGTAAATAGAGTGTTTGCGATAGAAGTAAAAAAAATATTTACTTTCCTTCCGCTCAAAAACGTCAATTCCCTTCCCCTCCTGGTTTCGGTGTGTTTGGGATAGAAGTAAACAAAATCCTGCAGGCGACGCCTCCGAAGATGGTAAGCGAAGTGGGGTGAGGCAATGCTGCAAACCAAACAAACAACGAAAACAAAAAGTAGCGTACGAGAGGAACGGCAGCCCAGCAACGGTGGCGGCGGCAGGGGTATGACTGCAGTGCCGCAGCTGCTATCCCACGACCACAAGCAGCAGCACCGGCGGCTGCAGCTACGTGGCGGCAGCCCCAGCAGCAGCGGCAGCAGCAGCAGCGGCAGCAGCAGCGGCAGCAGCAGCGGCAGCAGCAGCGGCAGCAGCAGCAGCAGCAGCAGCAGAGCAGCAGAAGCAACAGCTTCCGTTTTAGCCTTTTTCGATTTTGGGTCCAACTATTCTTGTCGTCGTGTGCTGCTCCTGCTGCTGCCCACGACCTACGCGCGACACCGCGCCGGCACGCTCCGCTCCAAGCCCGCCCGGCGCCCGACATATATAGACCGTGGCGGCGTGCCGCCGCTGCTGCTAGTGCTGCTAGTGCTGCTACCGCAGTGTGGTGAAATTGAAATGATACACGACGATCTGTCATCTTGTCGCGCTCTACGAGCAAGGCGGTACGAGCACGTCTCCATATGAGTACGACTCGTATGAGTAACGAGTAGTTCTTCTGAACAGCGCATCCTCCACGACACCAAGCCGGCGAGAGCGTACTGTAGCGGGCCGCCAGCAGTCCGCGGGCGCCCCGTTAGCAAAATCCAGCACCGTTTGTCCGTATCATACTGTAGCTACACCTCTCGAGCCTCTGTGCTCCCACCGGTTGTTGTGTTGTGTAGAGCAAGGAGCAAGGTTGTGGCCTATGGGAGAGATTTCCCATACTTTGGGGCGTTCTGCGTCGGTAGAATGCTCGGTACGTGTAGGCCAATCAAACTGAGAGGCAATAGTTACCGTAACTTTTGATCAAAAGCATACTTCTCTAAAGTAAATTTTTGCCGTTTTTTCAAAAAATTACCTCAAGTCCTTCCTTCGGCAGAATTTTTAGAGAAGTAAAAGTTAAAAAAACAAAAAAACGCAAACACTCTATTCTCTATTGTTGTCTTGTCGCTTTATTTTTTTGTCTTTTGTTTCCCTACCACGCAGCTGTTTTGCTAGCAGGGTAGGTCGTGCCTGTCGTATATGGCATTGCAGCGTATTATCTCTTGTGTCGAAGTTTTGTGACCACGCAACTGGTAACCCAGGGTAAAGATAATCGGCACAAAAACTGGGTGTACTGGATGTCGACGGGTAGAAAGGACGGTTTGATATTAATTACTACTGTACACACACTGCTACTTCTCCTACTGCTATATATACTACTACTACTACTACTACCACTACTACTACTACTACTGCTACTACTACTACTACTACTACTACTACACCTACAACTACTACTACTACCACACTACTTACTACTAACGCTATACTGTCTATACTACTTATTGCTACTACTGCGACTACTACTGCTACTACTGGCATGTAGTAATAGTATACCAGTCCGCCTTCACCGATCATTTAAAGCAAGTATTGATTTTGTTGAGGTCTACTGCACCGAAGAAGGGGGGGCTCACGCGTGATGAATCACCCCCGTGCGGAGTGCATACTCAGCGTGGTGGCGATCGCGGCTATCAAAAGCTATAAACGCAGGAACTACAGTAGTGTCAATTACCGGTTAGATGGGCGTGTGGGATGGTCAAAATTGTTTTTCAAGAGCCTCGAGGGTTTGGCTTTTAGGCTATTTGGAAGAGAATGATCTAGTGTGCTACATTTTGACCCAGTAGTTTCGGTTTCAACTAGTGGTGAAATAACACAGGTATCAATACCGTCATGATCTACTATCAATACTACTGCTACTGATGTGTGTGTTCTTCACATTAAACAGTCCTTTCTACCCGTCGACATCCACCACACTTCGTGTCTGTGCCGATTCTTCATCCTATAGCGAGATACCAGTTATGTGGTCCCAAAACTAAACCACAGAGATACTCCGCTGCAATGTAGTAAGCAGAGTAGCCAATGCCATGCCATATGTTGTTGTTGTTGTTGTCTTTACATTAAACTCGTTTCAGTTGCTAATCCCTGTAGTCTAATCTAGCAAGATCACAGCCCGTGGTCACAAAAGTGCTAGAGCCATCAGAGAATCCTAAAGAGCACGCGCACTTAGTAGGGAAAGGATAATACACAAGTCCGAAGATGTACACCTAAATCCCTACAGCATGTATGCTATGTATCTTCAAAACTGAACTACACGCCTGCAATCTCCGTTCGACTACAACAGCATCGCCCCCCACCCCCCCTCCCACTTTACCACTGAATTTGCCGACTGCAGCGTAACTAATACTGTCTGAAGTGCTGTCTGTACAAAAGCACACGGCATGGGTGGGAACAAGATGGAGCACGCAGCTGCTGCCTGAAGTGCTGCCAGAATGACAGTCCGCGGGCACACAGAGAAAAAGAACAGCCAACCAAAGCCACCACGTCAATTGACAATTACCCGAATCTATCCTGAACGTCTGTGTTAGGCACATCATTATAAACATCGACACTGATTAGGAATCGTTCCACATTGAAGGGGTCTTCCACCATCAGGCACACAATTAAGGCACCCGAGGTATCAGCGCTATCTCTGCCGCGTCTCTCCACAAAACCAGAGACGTCATCCACACAGACCCAACAACATAATTCAGGGGAAAAAACGAAATGTTTGTCAACAAAAAAATTTTTTGTCCGTACGCCACGGGTCGATGTCGTCCGTGCTCCGGCGCGCTGCTGTGCTGCTGCTCAGGCGCGCTGCTGTGCTGCTTGCTGCTCCGGCGTGCCGCTCCGGTGCCGCTCTGGACAGTCCTAGCACGACCACACTCGACCCGCTCCGTCCGTACACGCTCTCGTTGCTGTCCTTCCCAGTCGGTTCTTCGCTTTCTCCCTCGTTGCACTCAGGGTGCTTGGTCTGGAAAAGAAAATTTCTCGCGCTGAAGGGGTCAACCAGCCCAGTGTTCAGCTCGTCGCCACACGCTCCCTCCTCCTTTGATGACGAAGCCAGGTTACTGAGACAGTACAGCTCCCTCTACCAAACACACCTAGGGCAGTGTACGTAGTGTCCGTCTACCTTTCTGATGGCGTCTGCCTCCGCGCACAAAAGTGAGATGGACATTGCGGTCTACATCGACGGCCAAAAAAGCCCGTGCATCTGAACTTTTGCGCCTGACGCACCAGGGCCGACCCAACTCCACCGCTGCGCACGCTTCGCGGCGGGCGCGCAGCAGCAAGAAGGTACCGGTCCGCTTGAGGGTGAGTCTAGCCTTGCTCGCTAGAAAGACCCCCCCCCCTCGCTATGGGCCATGCCAAAGCAAAAACCTTGCCGAGGCAGCGAGGGAAAGAAGGGAGAGTATACGACAGGCACGCCCTACCCTGCTAGCACCCCAGTTGCGTAAAAGAGGAAAATAATAAAGAGAAAAGGGAAAAGTGGGAAATCAAGAAAATAAAACAAATTACATTAAACCATATCTACAAACAAACAAAAACGAGAATAAAGGCAAAGACAAAAGTGTCGTGTTTCTCTGGGAGATGAGACATAATAATTTGTGAAGGGCGATAACCAAAAACGGGTATACCCGGTCGGTTTTCACTCAAAAACGGGTACAGACTGGAACCAAGAAAAAACACACCCAGCGAGCCACGCGATTGGCTGAAAACAATTGGTACCCATTTTTGAGAGATACTGTCCCGGGTACAACTGTAAATGTCTACTATGCTTTCAACCGTTTTCGGTTGTATCTTTTGCTTAAACCACTTGCCTACAGTGTGCCTCGTTCTCCACTGCGTCTGCGACCGCTCTTTCGTTGTTTAATTTTCTTCCAAGCCTTTTCACAATTCACCTAAATTTTACTCGACAATTTTACGCACCTTGGTACGTACGTCTTCAGAGTGATACGACCAGCCACCTATCTACTATCGTATGTATGCCCAGCAGTATCAACATACCTGGTATGTACGTGTGATGTTGTTGTTGTTGTTGTTGTTGTTGGTGTCTTCACATTAAACTCGTTTCAGTTGCTAATCCCTATAGTCTGATCTAGCAAGATCACGGCCCGAGGTCACAAAAGTGCTAGAGCCATCAGAGAATCCTAAAGAGCACGTACACTTAGCAGGGAAAGGATACACAAGTCCGAAGAGGTACACCTAAAATACCTACAGCATGTTATGCGTGTCCAAAACTGAACTACACGCCCGCAATCTCCATTCGACTACAGCAGCATCCCCCCCCCCCCCCCCCTCCCACTCTTTACCAATGAATTTGCCGACTGCAGCGTAACTACTGTCTGAAGTGCTGTCTGTACAAAAACAAACGGTAGGCGTGGGAACAAGATGGAGCACGCAGCTGCTGTCTGAAGTGCTGCCAGAATGACAGTCCGCGGGCACACGGTGAAAAAGAACAGACAACCAAAGCCATCATGTCCATTGACAATTACCCGAATCTATCCTGAACGGTCTGTGTTAGGCACAGCATTATAAACATCGACACTGATAAGGAATCGTTCCACATTGAAGGGGTCTTCCACGATCAGGCACACAATTAAGGCACCCGGGGTGTCCGCGCCATTTCTGCCGCGTCTCTCTACAAAACCAGTGACGTCATCCACACCGACCCAACAACAACATTCGGGGGAAAAAGCGAAGAATTTGTCAACAGAAAACAGAAAAACAATAATGTTCGTCCGTCACGGGTCGATGTCGTCCGTGCTCCGGATCGCTTCTCCTGTGCGCTGCTGTGCTGCTGCGCCGGTGCGCTGCTGTGCTGCTGCTCAGGCGCGCCGCTCCGGTGCCGCTCGGCCAGTCCTAGCACGACCACACTCGACCCGCTCCGTCCGTACACGCTCTCGTTGCTGCCCTTCCCAGTCGGCTCCTCGCTTTCTCTCTCGTTGCACTCAGGGTGCTTGGTCTGAAAAATAAAAATTCTCGCGCTGAAGGGATTGACCAGTCCAACAACAGCTCGTCGCCACACGCTCCCTCCTCCTTTGATGGCGAAGCCAGGTTACTGAGACAGTACAGCTCCCTCTAGCAAACATACCTAGGGCTGTGTACGTAGTGTCCGTCCACCTTTCTGATGGCGTCTGCCTCTGCGCACAAAAGTGAGATGGACATTGCTGTCTACACCGACGGCCAAAAAGGCCCGTGCATCTGGACTTTTGCGCCTGACGCACCAGTGCCGATCCAACTCTACCGCTGCACACGCTTCGCGGCGGGGGCGCAGCAGCAAGAAGGTATCGGTCCGCTTGAGGGTGAGTCTAGCCTTGCTCGCTAGAAAGACCCCCCCCTCGCTATGGGCCATGCCAAAGCAAAAACCTTGCCGAGGCAGCGAGGGGAAAAGGGAAGTATGATACCACTCATGTATTTTTTACTGTAATACGACTGATTTGCTGTAGTATAGGGTGCATTTCAGCTAGACGCCGAGACCAAGTAAAACACACATGCAAACATGTTTGCCGCCATAACCCTCTGCCTCCAAATACCCCTGACCCCTGACCCTGCTTCCGATCCCACCCGGACCTGAGCCCTCAAAACATAATCTCGACACGTTAAAGTGTATAGTTGGGCACCAACAAGTGTGCCGGGTTGTCACTATCCCTCAGAAACGGGCATGATGTGATGTTGGGCATTGCATCCCGTGATGGCTCGTCGGATGTGTTGTTTTGACTCGATTCCATGCTGTACCCGGTTTTGACTCCAACCGGAGCGGGTGTACCCTTTTTTGGTTATTTTCCATTGTGAAAAATAAAGTAAAATGAAAACAACGTATACAGAGCAAGACTGAGAACGAAAATAAAATATAGACAATCGAAGCAGACTAAAAGTACCTTCCAAACATCCGAGGCTGGTTTATACCCGTACGTAGCACAGACATGGTTTACGACCTAGTCGGTCTGGTACCTTGCTACCTTGTCTGCCGTCTCCTCCCTGCTTCCGCCAGCCGCGGTTTTCCTACGAACCGTCTGCCCCTCCCGTCTCCATTCCCTTGGGCGCCACCCATACAAAGGATGCGCGGCACTTCCTACTCCATTCCGTTTCGTCTTCGTGCCACACATGAAAGACAGGCAAGAGAGGAGGTAGTATCGAAATCAAAATTTATACGTACCTACCTTGCTGACCAATCGAAGAAAACCTAAGAAAATACGGAACGACAAGAAAAACAAAATCAAAGACAAAACCGGCCATGGCAAAATAAAAAATATATACTTGTTTTTTTCACTTTTAACAGCCAATTTTCCAAATTGAAAATTACTTTTCCGATGAGAATAACATTTTGATTTTAGTACTTTGATATTTTTCACGAGTTAGTTGTATTTCGCTCACAATAAACATTTAACCTCGATGGTAGGTATCGTTCCACTTGACAGGCTCGTAAAACAGAGAATATGGGGGAAATGGCGTTTATGGGCGAAGTACCTCGCCCATAAATACACATTTTCTTGGATCTTCGATATCTTGAGACTGCCGATGCCGATTTCGAATTGTTTTGTGTTATCGACGGCTGTCACAACTGACCATAGTTTACATCGCAATTTTTGAGTCTGAAGGAAGTCCATCTTTTACAATTAAAAAAACATTATTTTCACTTTTCATTTCATCGGAAAGGAAATCCCCAATTAACCAAATCGGCTGTATATTATAGAGCAGGTGTTTTGCTCCGTGTTCTGATATAATTAGCTGTCTGGTAAATTTGTTTGAGATACATTTTCTATATCCGGTGTTTTGTTGCCACAGGCAGTCGTGCCTTACAGCCGTGGTCATGTGTGTGTGTGTAATCCGTCCTCCCTATTTTCTACCCGTCCCCGTCCAGCAG
>MEHQ01001265.1:51763-66345 GCA_008828725.1 Saccharina japonica | reverse complement strand
GTACCAAATAACTGACGTTGTACCAGATACTATCCTATCCGAAGCATGGGTGCCGGCGAATGCCGGCACCCATGCGGAGCCCTTGTATTGTATGTACTTCGTGCGTACATCTGGCGTGCGGTACCTGGTATTGATACCTGGTATAATACGTACGGTAGATAAAAACTGCTACTGCGAGTATACCGGTATATGCTTGTATACCGGTGAACTTCGTACAGCAGCAGCCTACGTATGCGTGTTGCACAGATGCTCCGAGTACCTTGGAGTAAAGTCCCGAGTATTGGAGATAAATTACTTCAAGTACTTCGTGTACTCGGAGTATTTCGGGGTTCGATACTCCTGATACTGCTCGTACTCGGGAGTATTTCGGGTATGAACACTCTCGATACTGCTTTACTCGGAGTATTTCGGGGTCCGATACTGCGGGTGCTCCTTGTACTCCGAGTATTTGGGGCTTCAGTACTGATCATACTCCAATTACTCCGAGTATTCAGGCCGCTAATACTCTTATACTCTTAAGTACTCGGAGTACGAAATGTACTCGATACTCGGGAGTATACTCGGAGTGTGAAGTAAGTTAGGAGCATCTTTGCACCATTTTAAAGACTCGACCGTCATTCCTCCCAGGTTCTGGGAGCATGTGACTGGCGTTTATAGCATTTAAAACTTCACAGATGCTCCCATTACCTCGGAGTATAATTAGAGTATTTTCGAGAAAAAAATACTTCATGTACTTTGTGTACTCGCAGTATTTCGGTGTCCAATACTCTCGATACTCGGAGTACTCCGAGAAATTTAGATGTTTTTACTCCGAGTACTGCTTACTCGAGTATAAGTACTGCTCATACTCCCAGTACTTGGAGTATTTTGGGCCTTCAGTACTGCTCATACAACTGCCGGTCGCCCCGGTAGACCAGTGGTCAGCTTCAAAGGCTACTGGCATTGGTACCCCAAGTTCGAGTCCCACCGTGGTGAGATTTTTACTTTATTTGAAAAAATAAAAAAGAACCAATTGCTGAGAGCGCCTTCGTGGCGTGGGTAGGCGGAATCCGACGCAAGTCGACGAGGGAAGAAAGTGCTGAAATCTTCTCGCGATAAAAATGCAAGGCAAGAACCGTAGTGGGGGAGGAGGGAGAGGAGCCTACTTTGTGACCCCGGATCTGAGTTAAGACTAGGGAGGGAGAAAGACGGACGTGCGAAGATAATGAATGGGATGGACAAAAAAAAAAAAAAAACTCCAAGTATTCCGAGTATTTAGGCCACCAGTACTCTAATACTCTCAGTACTCGGAGTACGAAAAATACTCGATACCTCGAGTATACTCGGAGTATCGAGTATACTCGGAGCATCTGTGGCGTGTTGCATGAAAACAAAAAAATGCACGATTAAAACAACTACCCAGGTACAGTAAATAACCAAACCTACCGACTGTAACATGTAAAAGACGCGGAGCAGTGTCCTCTTTCATGTTTCATTTTTTATATTCTCGAGCGCTCTTCTTGCGTCATTCTATTATTCTTGTCTCATTTTAGCATTCCATTTTTTTTTCCTCTTCATTTTGTTTTTGGTACGAGTATGTATAATACGCACTTATTTTTGTTTTCGCGTTTTGGTTTATTTTTGTTGTGCTCTTTCGTGCACCCTGCGTGATACTATACATTTAATCAGCCTTCTATTTGCTGATCATCCCCATTCCCCATTCAAATATATATGTACAGTACTACGATTTTTATCATAAAACGTTGGGAAAAAAAAAGAAGTATTTTCTCTCTATTAATACTCGTAGTCACAGAGTCTCACCACAAAACTTGTACATAAAGGCTCTGTCCGGAAATATAGCCCCTGTTTGGGCTCTGCTGTCAACATCAAACGGTGATTATATTTCCGTCCACGGCCACAGAGTGGGTATCTCTCCATCTCTACTATTCCACGGGACCACAGTAAATAGGACCAAATATTGTAAGTAAAAATAGGTAAATATATAGGTTTTTGTGTATAAACCGTAGGTCCTATTTACTATGGTCCCTCCTAATAGTGAAGAATGAAGAGTCAGGACGGGCGCTGTGGTGTGCTTGCTGATAGCGTCCATGGGGGGAAAATAAAAAGAACGGTTTACGTAGTTTATGTAACCCCTTAAGAACCGGTCCCACGAATTTGGGGGACAAACTACTTGGAATTAGTATGGAATAAGTTATTCGGTTCTGAATGGGTTAATAATGTCGAGACAACAAACACAACGACTCTTACGGGGTGGGCTAATGTAGTAAACAGGACCTGCGGCACACACAAAAACCTCTATATCTTCCTATCTTCCTTTTCTTTGCTAACAATAGTTGGTCCTATTTACCGCAGGTCCCTTGAAATAGAGAAGAGACTACAGCAGCACGTATATATATACAACCAGCGGTACATAATTAAAATAAATAAAAATAAAAAACAGCTGTGAGATCGAGGATTTCGTCGAAACTCATCTTTGCTATGATAGCTGAGGGATGGGTGGATGGATGGATGGATGGATGGCTTAATGGGTGGAGTGGTCGTGTAGATCTGCCCGCGCAGGCGAACTTCCTTACGAGTAGATGTGCCCGCACTGAAAATAGAACCTTTCCGAGCAAAACGACCAGGTGGCCCACCAACCAGGCATGCCTCTCGTTAGGGCTAGGGTTAGGGTTAGAGTTCCGGGTCGGGGTGGGGGCCGCCGATAGCCGAAGCCAAAAATAAGCTCACCGTCGGGAACGAACGAATGCCTTACAGCTTCGTGACAAAACCCTACCTACCTACGAGCTGGGCCAGCCAAGAAACCTACAAAGCTTCCTAAAGTAGTATCTCGTGAACCACTGCGAATTAGGCTACAAAATTTTGAAGCGCCAACCCTGACATAGCAGTGCTTGTGCAAATTTTTTTTGTATCTTAAAAATTATATACATTTTTTTTTTCTCGACTCGATCTCGCCGAGATATCCGCGAAAACTCGAAAACAACATTTTTTTCATTCTAATTTCGTATAAAAAATGTCATTTTCGATCAACATGAAATTTGGTGGGGACAATGCTGAAGACACAAGGAGAAGATCGATGTAAGTCTCGTTGCCCAATTCGCCACCCATCAAGAGATATGACCAAAACTCGATTCCATATATAAGTCAAGTAATTACGGAAAAAATGGTAATTCCGTCATGCCCCGACCAATTTCGAGAGTTTTACTCTGAAATTTTCACCACGTCTTTGAACCGTGCGTGCAAAAATACCTGCCGCCTGCCCTCTTTGATTTTTTTTTTTTCCGAGTAGTTTTGATCGCTTTTGCATTTTTTTCGATTTTGGGGGATCTACGTACGAGCTGGGCCAGCCAAGACTCTGCTAGAACAGTCAATCGGCTATGCCCCGCTCAATAATGCGTGTTTTGACGTGATTTTTTGACACGGTGTTCCTCAAGTATCAATAAACCTTTTCGATGTCATCCCTTTTTTTTTTTTTTTTTCCTCAGGATATATGACCGATCCAACAATCCGTAAAAATGAAAAAGTGGTCATAACTAGTCCGAAAAAGAAAAGAAAAAAAATGGATGACACGGAGTACATTCGCATAGGTGTTTCAAATACGTGGTAAAAAAATCAGTTCGAAAAGTGAAAAATTGAGCGGGGCATCGCAGTAAAACTGCCGTTTTCGTAATTACTTGTTTTCAGTATGGAATCCTTTTTTTTGTTATATCTTTTGATGGGTGATGAATTGGGCAATGCAATTTGCATCGATCGTCTCCGTGTGTCTCAAGCATTGTCTACACCAAATTTCAGCTTGATCGGGAATGGCGATTTTTTTAGCTGTCATGTGAAATTAGCGTCGAAATCTGGTAAAAAATCAGATTTTTTGGTACTTTTGGGTTTTCGCAGATATCTCGGCGAAATCGAGTCGTTTTTTTTTAAAGTTAAGAAAAGTTCATATACTTTTTTTTTTTGCATCTCCAATAATATGTCAGAATCATCTCTGACAAATTTCTAAGTCTAACTCGCAAAATTGGCGGCGCTAGAAGCTCACGACAGAAAATCCGTTTTATGGCTGGCCCAGCTCGTATCTATCTCGAGGGGAAAAAAAAAAAAAAAGGGCAGGCGGCAAGTTGTGTTGATTAAGTACATGATCTACGACTGTGTCCAAGATTCCAGGTCCTAGTTCGTTAAATTGGTCGGGGCATGGCTAATCTGCTTAAAAAACATTTTTTTGGCTGGCCCAGCTCGTACCAGGTAGAAACAACATCATTTTATGCGGGCACGTCTGAGAAGTTCGCCTGTGAGCGGGCAGATTTTCGCCAGCTTATGGATGAATGAATGAATGGATGAATGGATGACTGGATGAATACCGTAATGTGGGTGGATGGACGACGACGCCGAAATGACAGATAAAATGTTCCGAGACGTCAAACAAGCAAGCGTGCGTGTGTTACTCCTCCGTGGACGCACTCCGGTCCAGTCTGTACTCCAACCAGCACGAGGGCCCATCGAAAAAATAAGCTACTTCGTATGATACTGCTGTAGTGCTACGCTGGGGGGTGGGGTTGGGTTGGGGCGTGGGTTGGGGCGGGGGGGGGGGGGGTCGAACCAGCACCTGAAAAGAAAAAGAAAAAAAAAGGCATCTTGCGAAATTTCAAACTCTTGGTACACCCACCCCACCTTTTACTGCTGTACCCCACCCAGCCTACCACCACGGGGTGCTACGAGCAAACACCTACCTGGTACATATATATACCCTACCCTCGAACCCACGCAACAACAAAAAAAAAATAGCCCACTTCCACACAATAGCACTAAAAAAACACGCTTTTACACACACCCTACGTATCATGTGTATACCCTTTCCTATACTATTACGAGGGACCATAGTAAACACTAGTAAATAGGACCTACGGTGTACACAAACACCTGTATATATACTCGTACCTATTTCTACTAACAAAATTTGGTCCTATGTACTATAGTCCCCCGGCAACAGCCCCGACGACCTTCCCACTAAACACCACCCGCCACGCTCTTTTTTCGCCCCGCCCCGTACCCTTACCCTTCCTTACCTCTTGCCGGAGTCGGAGCACGGACACGGGGAATCCTCCCCCCTCCTCCGGGGGGAGGCGGCGGGGGCATCATCTTGGCGCTAGCGGTCTTGCTTGCGTCCTGCTTCTCACGACCGCCGCCGCCGCCGCCGCCGCCGCCGGTACCCGCGTCGTCCCCTTCGTCCTACGTCGCGCTCTCAGTGCCGAGTGGCGTTTTAGCTGGACTCCAGTAGGTCACCGTCTCCCACATACCACACGCACCGTCTCGTACGCTCGATAGATCCACTAACGGCTAGCGCCTATATTATATATATTCTATTTTATCTCTTTAGAACGAGAGGTTGCCAAAGTATTAGGTAGAGGGAGCGGGAGGTTGAGGGAGAGGAGGAAGGGTGAGTTAAGAAAACTAGATGAACAACTATTCGGGATATAGGGGTGGGGGGGGTTACTCGATATGTCATGGCAATGGGCCCGTAGTCGTTCATGACCATAGAGGGGGGATTCGAGGACGAACGCCAGAGGTTTGAGAAGGGCAGGAGTCTACGTAGTGTAGGGTCTCGAGGTTGGGGTAGGCGTGGAGGGTTTGGGGTGGGGTTGGGATGATCGGCGTGTGTGTGTGCTCATGTCATGCATGGCCGTAGCCGTATTTGTATTACCATAAACCCTAGCACCGGGGGGCTTGACGTCGAGAGGCAAGCAGGCAAGCCAGCGCTTCTACAAGTAAAAGCAAATTAAAACTAGGCAAGCAAGCAAAGCTACAGTAGCAAGCAAAGCACGCAAACACGCAAGCCGCCTACCCACGCCACGAAGGCGCTCTCAGCAATTGGTTCTTTTTTATTTTTTCAAATAAAGTAAAAATCTCACCACGGTGGGACTCGAACTTGGGGTACCAATGCCAGTAGCCTTTGAAGCTGACCACTGGTCTACCGGGGCGACCGGCAGTTGTATGAGCAGTACTGAAGGCCCAAAATACTCCAAGTACTGGGAGTATGAGCAGTACTTATACTCGAGTAAGCAGTACTCGGAGTAAAAACATCTAAATTTCTCGGAGTACTCCGAGTATCGAGAGTATTGGACACCGAAATACTGCGAGTACACAAAGTACATGAAGTATTTTTTTCTCGAAAATACTCTAATTATACTCCGAGGTAATGGGAGCATCTGTGAAGTTTTAAATGCTATAAACGCCAGTCACATGCTCCCAGAACCTGGGAGGAATGACGGTCGAGTCTTTAAAATGGTGCAAAGATGCTCCTAACTTACTTCACACTCCGAGTATACTCCCGAGTATCGAGTACATTTCGTACTCCGAGTACTTAAGAGTATAAGAGTATTAGCGGCCTGAATACTCGGAGTAATTGGAGTATGATCAGTACTGAAGCCCCAAATACTCGGAGTACAAGGAGCACCCGCAGTATCGGACCCCGAAATACTCCGAGTAAAGCAGTATCGAGAGTGTTCATACCCGAAATACTCCCGAGTACGAGCAGTATCCGGAGTATCGAACCCCGAAATACTCCGAGTACACGAAGTACTTGAAGTAATTTATCTCCAATACTCGGGACTTTACTCCAAGGTACTCGGAGCATCTGTGCAACACGCATACGTAGGCTGCTGCTGTACGAAGTTCACCGGTATACAAGCATATACCGGTATACTCGCAGTAGCAGTTTTTATCTACCGTACGTATTATACCAGGTATCAATACCAGGTACCGCACGCCAGATGTACGCACGAAGTACATACAATACAAGGGCTCCGCATGGGTGCCGGCATTCGCCGGCACCCATGCTTCGGGTAGGGCAGGGAAGGAGTTGGAACTGTTCCATCCGACATAAACGAAAAGAGAAATTGAAAGGAATGCCAAGGGTTCCATCCGAATTCATGAATTATCAGGAGACAAAGGTTGACAACAAATAAAGCAAGCATACGAGTAGTTGCAACACACGTTACTGGCATTGAATGCGTTGCCATTAGCTGGAAGTCAGCGCATGAAATGCGCAGAAAGAAGNTCGGGACTTTACTCCAAGGTACTCGGAGCATCTGTGCAACACGCATACGTAGGCTGCTGCTGTACGAAGTTCACCGGTATACAAGCATATACCGGTATACTCGCAGTAGCAGTTTTTATCTACCGTACGTATTATACCAGGTATCAATACCAGGTACCGCACGCCAGATGTACGCACGAAGTACATACAATACAAGGGCTCCGCATGGGTGCCGGCATTCGCCGGCACCCATGCTTCGGATAGGATAGTATCTGGTACAACGTCAGTTATTTGGTACCATCCTTAATATTTACGACAATGTGATGGCGCTCGCTCGTGTTTCGATATCTGACGCATACGTGCAGAATCAAGGCAATGCCAAGTGTTGCAGAAAGAAGGGAATGCTGCGTGTTGAAATATTCAGATCGCAACCTCATTTCTCAGTCTCAACAGTCAGTCTCAGAAATAATGTAATCAGTCGCTTTCGGTGTTCCCTGGATAGTCTCAGTTCTCAGGATAGTTTGTGAGAATTACGACAACAACGTGATGTCGCTCGCTCGTGTTTTGATGCGTGACACATACGTACAGAGTCAAGCCCATGCCAAATGTTGTAGGAAGAAGGAAACGCTGAGTGTTGATACTCAGGTCGTAAGTTCCTTTCTCAGTCTCTGGCAGAAGAGCACCAGTTGAGGTGGCGTGCTCAGTTTTGGTTCGTGCGGCAAAAAACCAATCGTGTCGAGAAAACGGTTCCGCGTGGATAGTAGAGAGACGTCAAAAAGCTGGCCACGGGGGGGGTCTCAACTATTATCTGACTCTCGTGTCTGAGCAGAGTCGTATCTACACTGCAGCACTACGCATACACTACAACAGTATTACTGTACAGCAGTACGTACCACAGCAGCAGTAGTTTCTACATACAGTACGTACTCGTACCAGGTACTGGTATTATTGCTGTTTGTTGTAATAGGACAGCAGCAGTAATATTTCCACCGTCGGTGAGAAACTACAGCAGTAAAACGTAGCTGCGAATCCTCCAGTTTGGGTCCACGCCCGTACCTTGATTGCCAGCGCCAGAATCGTAATTATCAACCCGACCCCTGGAAGATCTATACACTTCATCGTTGTCAATAGGACCATCACGAATCCAACCGAGAAAAAAAGAATAATTCGTACTCGGCATATTATTATTATCTTTGCCATCCGACAATGTGCAGCATGATCTTCAGCGTTGATCACTCATAAAACATCGGCATATTATTGAACCGAGTTTTCTTGTTGTTCAGCAGTACTGCAGCAGCAGCTGCACATTTTTGAGCCGAGTTTTGTGTTGTCGTACTGCTGTGCTTGCTGCTGTTGTATCGTACTCGTATCCGGACGAAGCAAGGCCGAGGGGGTGGAAGGGACTAAAGACGACCGCTCAGGTAGTCGGGAGAAAGCGATCGCATTTGCGAGACCGAGCCGTCGAAGGAAAGAGCTAATTTATTGAAGCTCGCAACGACAAAAGAAGCCGATATAAATAGATGTATGAAAGAAGCTTGCTTCCTTGAGGAAAAACCTGCATGTCCCCCAAAGAACCTTCTGTCTCAAGGAAACTATCTCGATGTCCCGCGGTCTCGAAAGAGCCTACGGATTGAAGGCCACGCGCTCGGCGGCGACGCGCGACCTCGAGAGAGCGCGAGCGGGAACAGGCCCGTCGGAGGCCGGAGAAGGCGACCCGCGAGAGAACAGACGGGAAAGCGCGGGCGAGGCGCCGAGAGCTGACGCGTTTCCATTTCGGTCTGAAGCCCAGACGATAGGAGGGACTTCGGCCATTTCCAAAATCACGAGAGGCATCGATGCTCATTTTATTTATATCTACCATACGTACAGTACGTACTTATCCTGATGTGTTTTTTTTGGTCTTTCTGGAACAATCCGCTCGAAAGGAATGCGTGGTCAATCAATGTTCAAATTAGTAACCCTATCAACAAATGAACACCCCCCCAAACGGTGCTCCGTGTCGAAGGGATGCCGTGGTCAAATGGTCAAAATGCCTAAGAGCAAGCAAACAAAGAGTGCAGCTACGCCCCCCACCCGACCCCACCCCCCCCCCCCCCGCCCAAAGACCCCAATTCATACACATACCGACATCCCCCCACCCCGCACCCCTGCCTCCTTTCAATCCCCGTTTTTTTCGACGTTATCTAGTGCTGAGGCCGTCAGGTTCGATGCACCGGCGGAGCACGAAGTATTCCATGCCCGACACGGACGACGAGGGTAGTGTCGCCGATAACGCCTCCGACGCGGGCGGGGGAACGGGGGGCATGAACGTCCGCGGCAGCGACGAGGGTTTCCAGGTACGGCATGTTTGACCCACGGCTAGTCTATGATACGATAACATGCGCAGGCATGTTTGACCCACGTGTTTATTGGACTCGTGCTACGATGCAGGGTAGTAGCACTTTTTGGCTGAAATATTTTCTGGATGACTGGATGACGGGACTCGTTGACCCAATCGTACATATGACTTTCATTTCTTGCGTCTGGGATTTCTTTTTTTCTAAATCATTTTTCAAGCTTCGGTCATGGGATTAATCGTTGGCTTCGTATGATAGCACTTTTACTTCCCTCCCCAAAAAGTAGTTTTTGGGGGAGGTATAGGGCTCCCTAAGTGCCGGCCGCTAGAAAAAAACATGGTGCACCTATACCGCCGTAGCATGCTTCTAATGATACGATCCTATTTTGGGGTACGGCATGTTTGACCCACGTGTTGGATGATCCTGGCACTTCTTATTGGTCCCCCCCCAAAAATGCTTACGATTTCTGATTGGCGGGGCTCTTTTGTCCCATGGGGGGGAAGTTATACCCAACAGTTTTGAGTACGAGTATCACTTCTTATTGGTCCCTCAAAAAATGCTTATTTCTGATTGGCGGGGCTCTTTTGTCCCATGGGGGGGAAGTTATACCCAACAGCAGTATTGAGTACGAGTATCACTTCTTAGTGGTCCCCCCAAAAATGCTTATTTCTGGTTGGTGGGGCCCTTTGTTCTTTGTCCCACGGAGGAAAGGTATATATTTACCCAGCAGTATCTGTTTTGGAAGAACCATTTTTGTGCTGCGATACTGTTCGAAAAATAACTGCATGTACTTCATTCATACAAGACCATATGGTTGGGGGTGTGTGTAATATTGGGTTGCGTCAAAATCCGTTTGTGGGTTGAGATAAAAAATAAAAAGAGATGTAGAGCTACCTCGTACCTTGGTATCATATTATACGTATAATATATATACGAAGTATATATCGTTTGGAAGAACCATTTTTGTGCTGCGATACTGTTCGAAAAATAACTGGTATGCATGTACAAAGTCATATAATATGCTTGGGGGTTGTTTCATACCAGGTAATGTTTTACGTCAAAATCAATTTGTGGGTTGTGGGTGAGATAAAAGAGAGGTACGTAGAGCTACTTAAATCAATACGTATAAACTCATTAGAGGAGCGTCATTAAAACAACAGTTGCTCATACATAGTAAATAGACACACACTTCCTGAATTTCTACAGCCTCAGATTGTGTCCCCCTCATACGGGATGTACATCCTACATGAGGACATATAAAATCATTTAAGTACGCGCGATCGAAGTATTACACTCAGCTAGCAAAGATGAGCTTCGACGAAATCCTCGAGCTCACAGCTGTTGTTGTTTTTTTTTTTAATAGTAAATAAGGATCTAATTTTGTTATTAATAATAGTAAAAATAGGTATATACATATTTAGGTTTTTGTGTTGACCGTAAGTCCTATTTACTATGGTCCCCCGTAAGACGTATATACGTACATACGTACCCCTTTTCCCCTTCGCAAGCCTTTAGAACCGTGCCCCCGATTTTTGAGGGCAGGTTGTTTCTTGAAAATGGCGTGGCATTACTTGTACCCCTGATTTTGGGGGACAAAACTGCTTGAAAATGGAAATAGCCTGAGATTACTTTCACACCTCGGGCAGATCATGATCTGTCTACAGATAGATAATCTAAAGACAGATCATGATGATGTATAATCTACAGATATATCATGATCTAGATCGCCTTCAGAGAGATCATGATCTAGATCATCTACAGATAGATAATGATCTACTGTAGATCATCTACAGATAGATCATGATCTAGATCGTTTTCAGATAGATCATGATCTAGATCATCTACAGATAGATCATGATCTAGATCATCTAGAGATAGATCATGATGTACAGTAGATCAACTACAGATAGATCATCTAGTTCCTCACCTGCCTTTGTGAGGAGGTTGTGCAGGATCTGCATATATATAGCACAGATCCAACCCAGGAAACTGTGTGCTACTACTATAGATCATGCAGATTGTGCGGGTCCCACCCTGCAACATGACCTATTAATAGACCCTTTACACAAGATCGGGAATAGACCTGCCTTGAAAGGTCTACTGCTTATAGATCATCATGGAGTGGGAATGATCTGTATGATCTGTGTCCGAGGTCTGAATTACCTTTACCCTCGATTTGGAGACACCCTTTTCTTGAAATTAGAGTGGAATAACTTGTACCCCTGATTTAGAAACAAAACTGCTTGGAAATAGAGTGGGATAACTTGTACCCCCGATTTGGGGACACTACTTGGAATTATAGTTGGATAAGTTGTACCCCTGATTTGGGTACGAACTACATGGGAATAGAGAGGGATAACCTGTAGACCGATTTGGAGACACTACTTGAAATACGTAGGCTGGGATAACTTGTACCCCTGATTTGGAAACAAACTACTTGGAAATAGAGTGGGATAACCTGTACCCCCGATTTGGAGGCCCTCTACTTAAAATTGGAGTGGGATAAGCTGTACCCCCGATTTGGGAACAAACTGCTTGAAATAGGAGTGGGATAAGTTGTACCCCCGTATTGGGGACAAACTACTTGAAAATATAGTGGGATAACCCGTGCCCCTGATTCGGAATCAAACTACTTGGAAATAGATACCTGGTAGGAATAACCTGTACCCCCGATTTGGGAACAAACAACTTGAAATTGGAGTGGGAAAAATTGTACCCCCGGTTTGGGAACACTACCTTTAATTAGAGTGCGATAAGTTGTACCCTCGATTTGGGAAGAAACAAAATTGAAATTGGAGTGTGATAACTTGTACCCCTGATTTTGAGGACAAACTACAGCAGTAGTAGTGAACAGGTTATAAACTCCAATTAGAAATGCCACCCAGGTTTTGGTGACAAACCACTGGGACTTATGGCAATATGTTTGATGTAGTAGCACAAGGGTTTCAATGTTGCGGGGGATGTTTGGGAAGGGGATTGGGAGAGGAGGAGGGAGAGAGCAAAAAGCGCGCGCGCGAGAGAGAGAGAAATCACGCAAACATGACAGAAACAAAGGTCAACAGAAATATATGGGAGAGGAAGAGAAATGAGATAAACCGAGGACAAGGGAAAATAGAGAGGGGGGGGGGGTACATATGAAATGAGGGAGGACGGAATTTAATAAACAGAGCAGTACACGACGAAGAGTCGGAAGATTTATATAGTAAGCAGCCCTCGCCGCCTTGTGGCAAGCCCGCGGACGTTAGCCAACGTTCCCACCCACCCGCTGCACCAGCCGTATAATTGCACGTACGTGCTGTGGGCTGTTAGATCTGCACGTACTTTTGCACCATCATTTTTGCACCATCTTTACCCTTGCTCCCACCCGGACCTGATCCCACCAATATCTGATCCCATTTGGCACCCTGCTCCCACCCACAAGGTCCAAAAATATAATCAGCCCTGCGCAGGAGACGCCGGAGGCCCACCTGGCACCTCGATCCCATTTGGTACCCATGTAGGCCATACATATCTACAACAACTCCTGCTATACATACAACCGTATTGAATGTACGTGCAGATTCGCTAGACTCGAACGTACGTGCAAGTTCTCCGGAGCCGCACCCGCTGCCATCCCGGCGGTGGCGGTGGCGACGCTGCTTCAGTTAGACTCGACCGTGCCCTCTCAAGCGTGCTCTTTTGCATGGACACGTGTACTCGTATATCATATGCACTGCTGCTGTAGAACAGAGCGAACGATTTATGCGTTGCTCTGCTGTTCCCCAGTGTATTGCTTACTATTATGTCCGAAAATATAAGGAACGGTTGCGTATTAATATGTGATCTAAACGGCCCCTACATTTCGGGACAGAAGGGGGTTACCACGCGAAAATAGAAGGGACGTTTAGAGTTACATTTCACATAATACGTCGTATGAAAATATTTAATGGTATACGCCCAGAAAAAAGTACACGGGACAGCTAGGGCGAGAAGAGAAAAGATAACCAGTGCGGGGTTTTATGTATGATTGTCCGTTTTTATTGGGTACGGAGAAGTCAACCATGGCTGTCTAGCAAAACATACTTGGTACTTCGTATACATACGATTATACCTGGTATATATTATATCATAAATCGTTCTGAGTTGCACCAGAGAAGAAGCACACACACAGCAGCAGCAGCAGTAGTACCCATTGGTTTTCGTCCCTGCCTTGTCTCGTGCATACATATCACACCCTGGACAATTCGTATTCCAATAGTCTATTGTGTCTATAATTATTTTTGGGTGTAGTCTATTAATTGGAATTGCCAAACCAAATGATTTTGATTGAAGTGTATTCATTTGAATTGTCCGGGTAATTAGTTTTGAATGCTGCCTACCAATTGGAATTGTTTAGACAATTGATTTTAGGTGCTGTCAATTAATTGGAATTGCCTGCACAATTATTTGAACCATTCCTATTACAATATTCTATTGTGGCTACAACTGATTTCGGATGCTGTCTATTAATTGGATTTGCCCAACCAAATGAGTTCGATTGAAGGATACTAATTGAAATTGTCCGGGCAACTGATTTCGGGTGCTGCCTACTAATTGGAATTGTGCCTACAATTTATTTCGGGTGCTGGCTATTAATTGGAATTGCCGAGACACTTGCTTTCAAATGCTATCTATTAAAAGCAATTGTCCAACTAAATGATTTCGAGTGATTTCTATTAATTGGAATTGCCCAGTCAAATCATTTCGAGTGAGATCTATCAGTCGGAGTTGTATAGCCATTTTTTTCGATTGTTATCTACCAATCGAAACTGTCCCACCCAATGATTTCAAGTACGGTCCATTCATTGGAATCGTCGAGGTCAGAAAAAAACCAACAATTTAATTTGGAAAGTCAGCACAGAGACCTATTGACCAAACCACTCCTATTAATAGGCAAGACCTGAAACTAATTGTTGAAACAATTTCAATTGGAAGGTCAGGGCAGACACCTAGTGATCCGACCATTCCTATTAATAGAAAGAAACAGAACGAAATTATTGAAACAATTCCAATTGGAAGGTGAGAGCAGAAACGGTTTGATTGAACCATTCCATTTGTGAGACAAGACCAGAACATAATTGCTGGAACAATATCTATTGGAAGGCCAGGACACAAATCTATTGGTCCATCCATTCCTATTAATAGATGAACCACGAAAGCAGTATCTCGACCAATTCCATTTAAATGAACTTTCGGAAGATCTA
>MEHQ01001265.1:26160-51448 GCA_008828725.1 Saccharina japonica | reverse complement strand
ATATTAGCATAAATTGGGTGGACGATAGGGCCTAGTGGGTGTCTGTTAATAGGAATTGTCTGTACCATAGAGCTCGATGCGTTCCAATTAATTGGAATTGGCGACCACAATTGCCAGTCAATTGTAATAGGAAACTATTAATAGACAATTAGGCAATTGATAATTGTCCAGGGTGTGATTACATATATAGCCACCCGGACATAGCCGAGGGGCACACGAGCGAATGGCACGACACTGCTGCTGCTGCTGCTTGTTGCTGTTGATAAGGCAACTGGTACAGGTCTATAATTGTTGTGGTTTTACACACATCGGATATACCGCTCTGTCCCGAAATATAAGCACCATTTATACATTAAAATTCAATAAAAGGGTGCTTACATTTCAGGACAGAGTGGTATATATATATATCAGACCCCCCTTTTCGCATATCGGATATACATCGGATCCCCATTTAGTATGATACATATCATATCATACATAGATAGTAGACCAAATCCCAATTTCGTAGCGCTGGGCACTGGCTCACTCAGTCAGTAGCGATTATACTGTGGTCAAAACCAATCAGTGTACTGGAGTGAGCAGTATGTTGTTGTCTCTCCTCACTACTCTCACCTCCCGAAACGCATTTAGTGGGTTTCCATACTATACTATGGCTTGTTTATTGGGCGTGCGTAATATAAAACTTCTGGCGAATATGCTGGCCAGGTCAATCAGTAGATTACTACTGTCAGTTGCAAATTAATACTGCCAGTAGATTACTATTGCCAGTACATACTGTGTCAGTGCCCAGCCCTACAATTTCGTGATCTAGATATTGCGGGGCAGATAAGTATATATCCCTGATATATCCCCGATTTATAAATACATACACATATAACATACCAGTATACATGATATGGTCTGCAAGATCTACAGTCATAGATAATATTTTCCGGGTGAGATCTGTATCTATATTATAACCGACACGCGAGCAAAGCACAAGACCACCAAGCAAGGGGAAGTACAGGGGGAATTTTAGACCTGAATCCCCTATAAACACATGCCATGCCCAGCGCCCCAAAAATGCGCCCTGTGTTTGCTGGGTGTGGGACCTGTATGATGCGCGGCTCTTGTTGGCACAAACAACATCTCGTATTACCGGCAACTGCTGTAGTAGTCCAGGACGTACTACGAGTATCGTATATACTAATAATCAGAATCAAGTATGGTAGGTAAACAAGCTCAGGGGGATATTTAAAAATTAAAAAAAAATGAACAGCTGTGAGATCGAGGGTTTCGTCGAAACTCATCTTTGCTACGTAGCTGAGTGTTTTACTTCGATCGGGGGATATGTGTGATATGTGATAAGTGTGATTTTATCGTCCATCTTGGGCTCTGATTTCTCTTACTACATATGCCCCCCCCCCCAATGGTCAAATGACAAAGGCAAGCAACAAATGAGTACGCCCTCTCCCCCCCCAGCTCCCACCCTTCGTGCCACTCCTCGCCCAACACCTCACGGCGCTTCGCGCTTGCTTGGTGCAAGCAATGTCTTCTGCCTGGTTGGTGAAAACCCAACATGCTCCGTTCCGGCATTGTAGGGGTGCGAGGGTCTAAGGTCATACACGACTACGGCCATACACACGCCATGAGTACTCGTACACCCCAGGAGTAAAATAGGGGTATAAAGCAGACATGTGCTCTCCCAAGCGGTTTCCTCTGGTCCCCTGCCTATTGACTTTAATGAGGCATTTTCTTTCTATGAGTGTTGATGGACATGAACAACAACGTACCGGTACACACCCTTTATCAAAACCAGAGAGGAGTGTTGATTTTTTCGTCGTTTTTTTTTTTTTTCCCTTCCCTCCCCTCCCCCCCCCATTTTTCTTGTACGTAGTGTTTTAGTTGTTGTTAGCTGTTGCTTAAAAGTATCATCCTCCCTCTCTAGTGCCTTTGGTCAGCTCACCGATGACCACGTCGGGAGAGTGGACGAGGTGGTGCTCGGTTATCAGCTGCGTTTCCCCTGCAGCGGCCATCATGGTGCACCGGAACGAAACGGCAAGCGGGGTCATAAAAATATATATTGACGAAAAACACACATACAGCAGTGATGGATATCGAACGATGCTATGATAGAGTGCGATATGAAACCGAAATGAAACCGATAAACGAACAAACTACTGATGAATCGACAATTTTTCGATACTTGATAATTATACGTACATCGAAGATTTCGTTCAGTGTCAGCATAAAAAAAACACGGCCACCCCCATTTTTGCGCGAGCGCTCCCCCCCCCTGCCTCGACGACAGTGATCTTCCAACATACACGGCCCCCTTGCCATACAAATACAATGTCATCATGTCCATTCCCTGCCATGCCTTGCCATGCCCATGCCATGCCATGCCCTCCGTGCTATCGACGCCCAGTCGGGTTCGAGGAGCGAGGGATCGGGCGGGCCCGACGCGGACGCAACAGACTCCGGTGCCAGCGCGGGCGTGGACGCCGATGCTCGCGGGGAGGGCGGCGCCCCGGGCGACAGCGACGGCTGGGTCGACGACGGCTCGCGGCGCCGCGACACGAACCGCCTGTTCCCGGAGATGGACCCGTCTCGAGCGGGGCACATGAGGTCCTCCCTGTTCGAGAGCGAAGACGGCCTTGCTTCGGGAAGGGGGCCGGCTAAGGCTTTCCGTAGCGGCGTCAGCGGCGGCGGCGGAGGCGGTGACAGCCGCGGTGGTTTCGCTCCTAGGGCGGCAGAGCGTCTAGGAGGAGGAGGAATGGGCGAGGGGGGAGGGGCGCGGTCGTTCCTCCCGCAGTTATCCTTCACGTCAGCAGCAGCAGCGGCGGCGACATCCTCGTCATCGTGGCTCCCGCCGCCGCCCCCGGCCCCTGCCCTCAAGACGCGCCCGCCGCCGCTGGGAAACAGGGAGGACGCCGAGGCCGCGGCGAGGTACCGGCCGGCCGTTCCCGGGCCCCAGAGCCGCACGCTGCGCTCCCTCGCGAACGCGTGGGAGCCCGCGCCGGGTGAGGTTGCCGACGCGGGCGCGCGCGGGGCCGTCCGGGCCGGCCGGGCGGCGGCCGACCTAGGCCTTCGCATGGGGAGGGGGTTCCGGGCGTGTTGGGGCCCTACGGGGAAGCTGTATTGCCCTGGTGTTATCGGTGGCGGTGTCGGGAAGGTGGCGCGTCACACCGTGCGGGTCCTGCGGTTCGACCCCACCCCGGCGGCGTCCGGTCGCGACGCGGAGGAGCTGTACGTGTCGCCGCTGCGCAACCATCTGCGGTTCGCGCAGCAGGCGGCCTTTGAAGCAGATGCTGGCGCTAAGGTTAGCAACGCTAACCCTGTCGTTGGCGTTGGCGCGGTCGCGGCCGCGGCCGCGGAGGTCGACCCTACCGTCGCGCCTCCCCTCCGATGGGCGCTGCCGAGGCGTAGAAGCGACCGGCCGGAGAACTATGCCGCCCTCGTGCGGTGCATGCACGGCTACGCGGCCGTGCACGCGTCGGCCGCGGCCACCGGAGTCGCTCCGGAGAGCGGCGTCGCCGGCCTCGGCGCCAGGAAGCACCCCGAGGACAGCCCGGAGTGGGTGCTGGAGCAGTCGTGGCGGCTGGCCAGCGCCATGTGGGGCCAGGAAGAGGGAGAGGGGAGAGCGCAAGACCTCCCGATGCCGGGCGAAGACGCGGCGGCGACGGTGACAGGGTCAGCTTCCGGGTTTGAAAGCTATGGTGGTAGTAGTGGTGGTGGTGGTGGGTCTGGCGGGGCGTCCGCGGGCGCTCGCAGGGAGGCCGCGATCGGCGACTGGCTGGCCGGCGCGGTGGCCTCGTGCGTGCCCGCCGATGGACCTTTTTCCGCGTCCGGCGGCGACGGTGACGGCGACGTCGGGCAGGAGGCGTGGAGGAGGGTCCTGGAGCTTCTCAGCGTCCGCCGGGTGCAGGAGGCGGCCGGGGCCGCGATGGCAGCCGGGCTGCCGCGCCTAGCGGTTGTCCTCACCGCGGCGGCGGCCACTTGGGGGAATGGCGGCGGCGGTGGTGGCGGCGGTGGTCCGATGGGGCGGCGCTCCAGCAGGTTTCTGGCCCAGCAGGCCAGCCTGTGGCAGGGCGCCGGGGCGGACGCCCGCATGCCGCAGGAGGCGTTCACCGTGTACCAGCTGCTGGGGCGCGAGGGTTTCCGCGACGTGCGCTTGAGGGGCGTGATCGGCAAGGGGTCCGAGTCTCCCCGCCCTTCTCTCGACTGGCTGCGGCAGTTCGGCCTCTGCCTGTGGTTCGGAGCGGCGGCGGCCCCCGGAGGCAGCGGTGGCGGCAGCGCGGTCGCGGAGGCGGTGCGAGCGTACGAGTGCCTCGTCGCTGAGGAGGAGGCGCTCACGCCCATCGCCCGCTATTTTCGCGAGCCCACCCACCACCGCAAGGCGGACCTCGACATTGTCGGTGAAGAGCTCAAGAGAGAGCACCTCGGTAATGGACGGTCGCTTGATGGCGGCGGTGGCGGCCGCGGCGGCGGCGGTAGCAGCGGTGGGGGTGCGGCGTCTGGCCGCGACCGCTGCATCCTTAGCTGCATGCTCGCAATGTACCCATCGAGGAGTTCCGCTAGTGGCGGAGGCGGGGGTCGGGGCAGGGGTGGCGGCTCGTCTGGAGTCGCCCTGCTCGCGGCGCTGGAGCCGCTGTCGGTGACCCCCGACGTGATGGACTATCGCCACTCGTGGCATCTCATGAACGTCGTGGAAGCGCTAGGCATGGCGGAGGTCCCGGACCGCGCGAAGGCCGCGGCCGTCACGGAGGGGCTACGCTCCCAGCTGGTCTCGGTGGACCTCTGGCAGTGGGCGGTGTACGTCACGCTGACGGCCGAGGGTGACCCCGGTCGCAGGGCCGCCCTTGCGCGGGAGCTGGTCCTGAGGCACGGCTACGCGCTGCTGGAGGCGCCCATCGGGTCTGTAGACGCGGCGCGGCGCGACCTGCTGGGCAGTGTAGGGGTGCCGGTGGCGTGGATGCACGAGGCGGCAGCCGTTCGCGCCGGGTGAGGGTGGGGGGCGAGGGGCAGGGGGGGTGGGGTGTGTCTTTGATTTGGTTGGTTTGATTGATTTGTTGATTGATTGATTGATTGATTGATTAATTGATTGATTGGTTGGATGATTGGTTTATTGATTCATCGATGAGTTTTTATGTCGCGACGTTGCCGTCTGAATGGATGCTAGAGACGCACGATATGTTTCATGTAGAGGGTGACTACGTGTTGAGAAAGGGACGGGTCGCGTCTTTTTTTCTTTTCTTTTTTTGGCTCGTTTGTTTTTGCGACGGTAGCGGCTTACCTGGTACAATCTCAAGGTGCCAACATTTGTGCAACCCCCCCCTGCCCTACCGCGTGCTTGGTACTCTGTCTTGCGTAGATGCCCCCTTTCGGCGCACGCGTCGCCTGCTACATTCGAGATAACCCTTCCCCCCCCTCCTCTCGATGCCTCCCGATTATTTCAGCTGATGATACTCCCATTTTCACGCCTGCCCCCCGCCTCTCTATCATACCCGTCCCCGGCATTTTACCTTCCCCCCGCCCCGCCCCACGCTCCTTTCCCCCCCCGCCCCATGAAACAAGGTAAAACACAAGTCACCTCCCGACGCCCACGCAATGCACGCGTGGGGTGGACCTCGCGAGGGCCATCACGGACGGGAGGACCAGCGGCGGCGCCGAGGACGCCCGCGAGAGCAAGCTAAGGCTCCTGGTGTCCGCCGAGTCGGCGGGGCTGGCGAGGGACGCGGCCAGGGAGGCCTGCGCCCTGGCGCCCGCGAGTCTGTACCTGGGCGGCGAGGCTAGGATGCGCCTCGCCGCGCATTTCCGGGACGTGGCGCGGCAGCTGGGCTCGGGAGGGAGGGAGTTCCAAATGTCCCGCGGCGGCGGCGGCAGCGGTGGCGGTCAGGGCGGCATTAGTAGCGGTTACGGTGTCAGAGGTGGTGTGGGAGACGCTGACCTTCTGAGCAAGGTTTTCGACGCGTACAAAGAGATACTGGAGGCGGCCGAAGAGGGCCCGGAGGCGGGAGCGGGGGGGGATAGGGGCTGCTGGTCTAGAGAGGAGGTGGAGAGGCTGGAGCGCATGCGGTGCGTGGTGCAGCCGGCGGCGGCGAGGGCGGTGGGACCCGCGGCGGCGCACGAGGCGCTCAACACTCTCTGGAGGGAGGCATCGATTTCGGTGGGGTAGTGGGCGCAGTAGTGGAGACGGGCGATTGAGGGGGGCTAGCCATGCCGGGCTGAGGAGGGAAGGGGTTTGAAAGGCGGAGGTCGACGGGAGGGGGGGGAGGGGTGTACCCGATATTCATGCATGGCCGTAGTCGTATGACCATAGACCCTCGCACCCCTACAATGCCGGGGGGGGGGGGTCTGTGGTAGCAGTGTGTGTTTAGTACCGTAGCGTTATTGCCAGATTAGTGCGACTATCACACAGCAGCAGCAGCCGTAGTATACTTGTTCCCAAGGGTTTGTGACTGAAACGACTGCTGGAACGTGGAACGGTACAAAGGAAGTGAATTGAGGGGAGCGAAAAAAAAGAAAAAGTAAGAGTTTGATTATGAAGGCCGGGAAATAACAAGAAGAAAGAAAACGAAGCGTGGGTGTTCATCTTTGCGCGCCCCGGGCAGGGGAAGGGGGCGGTGGGGGGGCTGGTTTGAGCATGGGACGGGCAGGGCAGGCAAGGGTAGTGCCCACCATAACAAAAGGAAGGGGAGGGGGGGGAGGACTTTTTTTGTTCTTGATTCTGGCGTCTCGTTGGGTGGGGCGGGTACGTAAGAGAGCTAGGAAGCAAGGCGGGCTGAAATATTATAGCGATGCGCTTGCGGTGCGTGCTGAAATATTTTAGCGGTGCGTACTGACGGAATGATATCTGCAGCAGCAGAGCTAGCTGTGTGTGTTAGTGGGTGGCTGAGTGGGTGGGTGGTTGGTTGGGAGAATGGATCGCTACGGACGACGAATGGGAGGCTTGCGTTTTTTGTGTGTCGTGGCTAGGGCGCTCCTGTGGTGGTTCTGTGATGGGCGGTGGCTGGTGGCGTGCTCGCTTTTGTGCGTACCTCCGTCTTCACCTTCTCATTATGATGATGGCGACAAGCTTTCGGGCCGATTCGCGGGGAACGCCGGACATCAACGGCGGCAGTAGTAGTAGTAGTAGCAGCAGCAGCAGCAGCAGCAGTGAACACCAGCAGCAGCGTCAGCATCAGTAGCACACGACGAGCTGCGGGTTGCTGTTGTTGTCGTTGCTATGAGTGAGTGTATCGTTCGTTGATGAAACGGTATTACAGCCGTTCTGTAGCATGTTGATTTGGTTCGAATTAGTCATGCGAAAAGGACAAACAAAAAAACAATCAATGAAGACTACATAATACACACAAGCCAGTATACGGCGAATGGCGACAAGACAAACCGATGCCGTGCGTTGCACATTTACATGTACGTACTCGTACTCCTGCTGTAATGATGTACGCACGACGTGTGTGCCCCCGGGCCTCTCGAGTGTGTAATGTATGTCGTCGTCAAGCAGCAGCAGCAGCAGTGAAAAGTACGACGAATACGTACTGTAATAGGTAGTTAGTTGTTGGACCTACGATATATAGTGTGGATTTCCCGACCAAATTGTTTTTGGTGCGATTTTGCACACATTGCATCCTCGGAATGAGAAGTGGCGGAACCCCTCCCTCTGCGCGCACGATGTTTGTTGGTGGTATATTAGACTTGGGGCGCACAACAGGCCAACTCGATCCCCCAATATATTCATCAACCAAGAACATGCTGTCGTCATCAGCCCAACAAACTCAACGTTATTATCACGCCAGCCCGCTACGAGTAGTACGTAAATGACCTCAGCAATACTCGCGCACCGAGCGCGGTTAAGTACAGAGTAGTACTCTCCTCGTAGTAGCATCCGGATAGGGGGGGGAAAGGGGGAATAATAATAATACCAGTCGGACCTCTCGAGAAAAATATATATATTAACACACACTGCAGTCTGACTGCCCACTGAATGACTGCAAGCTGCCCTTGTTGTTGATATTGTCGTTGTATGGCCCTCAGTTTGCGTTTTGCTGTTGTCATTTCCAGTGGTACTGCTGCGTTGCCTCTTCTTCTTCTTCTTCTTCTTGCTGCTGCTGCTTACTACCTGGTGTAGGACAACGACGACGTTTGCTAGTGGCGGTGCATTGTTGTGGTGCGTGATGAGCGTGAGAGTGAGACTCAAGAAGAAGTGTACATTGCACCACGGCTATGACGGACGGTAGGAAAAATATTTTATGACCCGTTTTCGTATAGGTTTCGCCCAGTCTCAAGGATTGCCAGAGGATTGCTGCTTCGGACCCATTCATCCATCCTCGTGTGTATTTCGATCACAGCTCGCCACACAAGGAGCAACACAGCACAGCAACAATAATAACAGCTGCTGCAGTGGTGCAGCATACGAGCGTGAGTGCATAAAGGGCGGGTTGGGGTCTGTTGGTACAAGCTGTGTCATGGAGATCCAAAAAATAAATGATTCGCAAAATATTTTTTTCGCACGAAAAAAAAAAAAAAAGACAAAAACGACGAAACAAGCTGTGAAAGTGGCGGGCGCGCTGCGGGCCGGCTGGGGGCTGAAGCGAAAAAAAAGGTGAAATAAAAAAAAAAAAATGTGAAAAATGAACGCGAATAAATATGCCGTTCATCATCATCTATCTCTGTTTCTTCTTCTCTCTCTCTCTCTCTCTCGTCCTGCTGCCGCTGCTCTCCTCTTGTGCTCCGTTTATTGATTCGTTGGCGGCATGAGCCTCGTGCGGTACTCGCCCCTATGTACGCTTGCTGGGGTTGCTGTATTGTTGTTGCTGTGCGTTCTCTGCGAAAATGGTGATTGGTGGTTGTGGCACTGAAACGCTTGGGAGCCTCGTATGTTATTGGAGGAGGAAGAAGGAGACCGAGGGAATAAATATACCGGAGCTTTGCTTGGTTTGTGGTGCTGTTTGTTCTGGGTCTCTGCAAACCGGGTAACTTCTTCTCCACAATGAAGATCGACTGCAACATTTTCCTATTAAATTAGAGCTCGCCCCACAACCAAGACAGCGTAGCCTTCTGCCGTCTGCAGCAGCAGCTGTATGCAATCAATCATCAACATCCATCTGTCGATCTGCCGCTACGTCGCTACGTACGAGCTCTCCCCCCCTCTCCCATATTCCGTATCCCTCCTCCTCTCCTCCTCCTGCAAGCTGTACGTACGTCGCACGAGCTCTTCTCCAGTCTACAGTTTTCGTTACCTTGTGTCGTTATTGACGGTATCTAAATTGTGTGTGCACCCTCTTTTCCCTTCGTTGCTTTTGACCTTTTGCAGTTACAGTGCTCGCAGGCCGGGGGTACATCAGTCACACGGGACCATAGTTCCCTTCCCCCGTATCATGTCTGCGTTTATAATCGGGGTGGAGGACTCGATTTGTTTGCCTGACCGGCGTGAACCCGGCACGGAACACCCCGGCATTATAGGGGCACCAAGATAGAATCAGGGGGCGTGTACCCCCGATTGGTGATGTTGACTTTTTCATTTTTATTTTTACCGTCACATAGCGTGTAGAGGGGAGCGGAGGGCTCCAGACTATCTGTTTTTGACTGGCTTTGATCGCTTTGCGGACCCTTCGGGTTCCACTTTTATTTCAGTAAACCTTTTTTGGGTAAGTTAGCCTGTGACCACGGGAATCGACCGTGTCAAGTGTTGGATTAGTACGGACAGATGGAGGTACTGGGTAGAGAGACCGGCACGGTTTTTAATGTGAAGACAACAACAACAACAACAACCCTCTCGTTCTCGCTCTATATAATATCATCGCTGTGCTGGTTCTTCTGCTGTATTTTTTGTAGTCGCATTTTCAATCCCCCCTGCTTCTTTCACACTCTGTATTCTGTACAGCCTACCAGACATACAGCTGAGTATCAACCACTCAATTGGTTGTCCTCACCGCAGCAGCATCCCAGCTCAAACTTGGCTCAAATCGTATAAAATACCATATGCCGAAGAAGGATGAAAAAAAAGCAGTTGTGTTTTGTTCGCGTTTTTTACGTCAAGTGTTTATTTCTGTTTTCAATTATCACGAGAAAAATGCGAAACGAGCACCATTTTGTCCGAAAATGTAAGGATTGTTCAAATATCAATATGAATGTCCAAACGGTCTTTACATTTCGGACAGGGTGGGACTCTGTAATAGTCGCAGGAAATAATCTCACCCTTTGAAGGTCGCGGTTTCTTGTTTTACTGCACCGCTCTCTCTCTCTCTGCTGCTTTGTGGCATCGGTGACCTACTGTACGTCGGACGGGTACTCCGACCTCTCACACACTTCGAGACCGATGTACTTTAATGCGTGAAACAACAAAAGCGTTGATGATGTGATGATACTGCTGCACTGCTGCTGCTGCCGCCGTTGCTGTGATGACGAGAGAGCGAAGAGAACGTTCGTGTGAACAAAATAACCCAAAATACTTCACCAGGTATCCTCGAGGTAGTGTCTGGCAGCCGGTATTTTTTACTGCAGCCACGAGCCACGAGAGTCATTTTACTTTTTACGTGCTTCTCCACCATTCTCTCGCGCATCTCAGCAGCGGCGAGTGCAAAACAAACACATATTTTGGCAGCAGATGGCAGCGGCGGTCCAAATGTACGCTGGCTGCACAGCGCAGGAGTCGTGTGCGAAGACTGGCGGTAGAAGATGCATGCAGGCGTTCACCGTCACGGCAGAGACCGTGGATTCCCGGGAAGGCGCTGTGGTAGCTGAAGGCATCTCTCTGCCACAAGCTCAGCCAGCAGCAGCTGCAGCTGCAAGAAAAAGCGAATTTTCAAAACAAAATCGTTGTGAATATATTTTGCGTCATGCTTCGACGTGTACGGCATGAGGAACAATTTAGCACGTGCTATTGGTCCTCACGGGTTGACGAGCACGGTATGTTGGGGCACAAGGGGTACAGACAACACTTAGAGCTTACTTCTGCGATACAAGCCAGTGGCTCTTGTCTGATGCGGGGCTGAATGAGGTATTTGAAAGGGAAATTAGATTATAATCGACTTTGCATGCTGAATTCGACAGCGTAGACAAGAATGGATGTCTATACCGGGGATGGGTGCTTTATACCCCTGGTTCTGCCCGTATCGAAATAACTATTTCGTAAACAACCCGCTTGCTTTGGCGGCTGTCGGCTGTATATTCCTAGATCAGGGGGTTTGTCTCGGTGTGCGCTGGAGACACACAGAGAGGCCGTTGCGGAGCCAACCAGGCGCGTGCGGGTAACAACAGGCTGAGCTTGGGCGCACCGCGAAGGACGGAGCGATAATCGGAGACGGAAAGCTAGCGCAAGGCTGACAAAAGCGTCTGGGGGCAAACTAGAAAGGACCGCTCGTGGCGTGGCGCGCAGCTGGCGCGGCGCATCACAGCTAAGAAGCCGTCTCTCTCCTTCGGTGAGAAAGGGAGGCACTGCCGCGGTGGAAGGGGAAGAGAGGAGCACCCCCCGCCACCTTACAGGAGCTTCGTACACCGTCCCCAAGCGGACGGAGACTCGAGGGTGAGAAAGGGACTCGCGAGCGTGGGGTAGGTAACTTAGACTCCTCCCAAAAACCCTACGACGAGTACCGAGTAAGACAAAGACAGGGCGTTGCTGCGGCCTCATCTTTGGAGGGCCGAAAGTTTGACACGCTTTTCGACCTTTCGGTACCCTTTCTCTCGAGCGGCGGCGCGCTGAGAGCCACGGCATCACCTCGCCAAGGCCATCTGTTGAGCCGTGGGTGCCTAGGTCCTTCTCGCGCCTCACGCGTCCACAGCCGTCGTGATATTGGTCTCCCCCTGTTTCTCCCGAACGTTGGGTATATCGTGGTTGTGGTACATCTTTTTTTTGGGGGGTGTTTTGTGCGGGTTGTGTGAGGGCGTGCCTAGTTTGCGGAGTCTTTTGTGTCTGGGGCAGGGCGCACGGCCACGGCGGTCTGATGAGTGCGACTCTGTGCCTAGACATCAGCGGTGCGGAAGCCCCTGTGTCGACGGGCGCTGATTCCGCGACGCGTTGCGAGCCTGCCCCACCCCTCTCGAGCGTCCGGCGCAAAAACTTTTGGAAATACAGAATGACATGTCTTGTCTGGTACTTTGTGTCTTCCCCGGAGACCTTTTCTGCTTGCTTTGATACTGCTGCACTTGGTAGTTATGTATCGCCTCTACTTATTCTGATACTCGTGCGTAATGACGAGCAGCTCTAAAGCGCTCGCAGAGCAAGACAATGCAAGTCTGCGCGCGCAGAGCTCACGCGCCATTGGCGAGGCTGAGCAGGTCTGTGATGGCCTGTCCCGTGTGCTGAGCGCGCGCCGTGTCGGCAGCGGTTCTCGGGCCAAAGGGCGGAATGCCCACCCCAGGAGGCAGGAAGGGGCAGGGAGGAGGAGGTTGCATTTTCTCTGCACTTTACATAGCCTGTTTTCGTGTCGCGCTTTTCTCGAAAATATCCATACTGTATTCCCATTAGTTTTTTTACGTATAATTTCAGCGACCCAATAAATACACGTGCCTCCACGGCGAGGCTCTATTAAACTGACTTTCCCCCTCCTCTCCTTCTCTGTTCGTCTCCCTCCCCCCACCCACCCGCCCACCCCCTCTGTGCTCTACCCATGGCTCGCGCAGGGCACTCGCCGCCCCTTGCATCCTCTCTAGCTGTAGCTCTCTCCCTCGTTGTCTGCCAGTGCTCCAGCCAGGCAGATAGGACAGCAGTGCGCGCTCGTGGCGCAGCTTTTCCTGGTTTCGGGCTGGGCGGGGCTGCTGCTGCTGCTGCTGCTGTTGCCTTGCAGCTGCTTCTGTTTGAAAGACGATTGAGTCATGGCGGCCAACGGAAGCGAGCTGTTCTTGGATAGGAACACGCGAGTCCGCAAGATTCAGCAGATAGCTGCGTTTCTGGCGCAAATAGAGGGCAAGGATCCACAAGTGAGAGCGAGCGGGAGGGGGGGCGGGGGGGGGCGTCGGCGGTGGTGTCGGCGGCGGCGGTGCCGACTGAGCTTGGGGTGACGGATTCTTTGAAGTTTTTTGGTGGTTTTCGTGTTTTTTTTTGTTTTTGGTTTCTGGTTTTGTTGGCTTTTGACTTTTGGTGCATGTACTCCCTGTTTGAGGTAAGACGGGAGTATGTGCTTGCGCCAGCCACCAAGCAAGCCACTGCCAGAAACGTTTTGTCGTTGTCTTCCCAAAGCTCGCCCTGTGCTACGTAGGTACGCGAGCAATCGACCCCAGAAGCGCACGAAGTAGTCTTGGCGTGCGGGAAGCGTGATACCAAAGCCAGGAAAAATCACGGTACTTTTTGTTGAAGGATTTTTAGATTTTTCTTTGGGTCTGCGTATTGTCCTGGCGCTTGTCTAATCTGTAGATATGTAGCAACATTACGATACCCGTAGCGTTGCTATCAGAATAAGGGTGAGCTGTGTGAGGTATGCTATGTACGAGGCACACCGGTGCTCCGTTTTGTCCATCAAGGTCTGCCTTTTTCTCTTTATTTTATTTTATTTTTGTTTCTCTCTTTTCTTTCCGCCACCCAAGTCCTCGTCCTCGAGTGGACAGACAGCGTGCGCCTCCTGCGCCCTCCGTCATCTCCCCAACCACCTTGAGGCCTGCCCTCGCATCCATCTTATTATCATAACGACCGGCCGGCGCGGGCAGGTGCGGCAGCGCGGCGCCCTCTCGGGCGTGGTGCTGCTGCTGCCGCGGCTGTCCCAAGTCCCCATCGGCATGCATGATAAACGACAGATCGTTAGTATTATCCGTAGCTAATTATCCGGCGTCTGTTTTTGTCTCCCTTTTTTGTTTGTTCATGACCCCTATGATAGCTTTCAGCTCTGTACTATTTTGCAGTGTTATACGTACGTAGTGAAACAATTTGAAGCATCGTAGTTTTCCCCCCTGATACCTGGTACAGCAGTATACGATGATTTTATGTTGCCTGTGAGTATGATCCCAAGAGGGAACATTACATTTCTATTTTTTGGCGATTTTTCACGATTGTGCAAAGTATTTCATCGATTTTTGGATTTTTGTTTGTCTCCCCGCTCGTCTAAAATTGTTGTTGTCATCCCCGGTACTCTAGTAAATATGCGGAATTCGAGTGCCATTTTCTGTTTTCCGTGCGCATTTTGGGGTGGAGTATTTTCTGTAGGGTTGCGCGTTTTTTGTTTTCCCCCGCTTAGTGCGTGTTGCACGCTGGCCGTGGTAGGGCACAGGGGACAGAACAAACTTACAACTGTCCCAACAGCAGCGGGGACTTCGCTGTATCTTACAAGTGCATCGGCATGAGCAGTTTTGAGTATTTTTTTCACGTGCTGTACCGTGGTTGACAGCCTTCCTTGTTTCCCTCGCCCAATTCGGTCTAATAATAGTCCCGGCCAAAGACGGACGGGAGGGAGAGGGGGAAGGGGGGGGTGTCTGGAACGGCGGGGAAAATATTTTCGTTTTTTGTTTTACTCGTTGATTTTTGCACGTATGTTTTAATTCGGCAATATCAGTCCCGTCATTACAAGTAGTCCAGTCTAGACTTGATATCATCCGTCTGTATCGAGCATTTTTTTGTTTGTGTTTTGTGATTAGGCTCGCCTCTCTTGTTTCAGTCTTGTCTTCACAGCAGTGTATATATATTTCCCGGACCCATCAATCTCTAAAAAATGGCGTTAAATAACGGAAACAAACCTCATACTCTATTTTACGTACCTGGTTGGTACCGGTTTTGTGCAGCAAAGTACGTAGTGATCGCCGCGGCGGTGACGGCAGAAAACTGTGTTTTTTTTTTGTTTTTGTTTCGCTATGATGAGTTCTACATTGCAGCATGCCTTAATTATCGCCAATTTCTTAGTTTATTATTAATTACCGCCAACCACAACCTTCAGATAATGTTTTACGCATTTTTAGTTCCTCGATTGGGGCTCAAGCCCGGGCCCGGGCTCTGTTGAAGGCCAGAGGGGGGGGTGTACTTCATATTCGTGCATGACCGTAGTCGTATGACAGTAGACGCTCGCATCCCTACAATGCCGGGACGGAGCATATCGGGGCCGAAGGGGGTACAAGCTGTTTGCGAAGTGAAGACTCGTACGAGTAGGCCACCGATGTGTTGATATTTTTGTTGGATTGAAGGCCTCCCCGGGCAAGCGTTGTGCCTATTATATGTTGCGCTTTTCTTGCCTCTCCCTCCCTCCCACCCACCCACCCTCCCTCCGGGTGTGGTGTGGTGTGGGACGCCGCGCTCGCCCGTTTCTCGTGGTGGATGTTCTTTGTCCCCTTGTCCTCACCACTTGCTCGTGCTGCTGTTCTGCTGCTGCATCCTGCTTGTTCTGTTGCTGGTGTGTTGTTTCTCTCCGCAGGACCGAAGCCTGCACTTGTTGGCCCAGAAGTTTGAGAACCAAATATTCACGGCGGCCATGAACGTCGAGGACTACACGACCCGCATCAACAAGAAGCTCAGCAAAGTTCAGAAGGTGCGGTGCGGGATCTGGTTTTGGTTTTGATCTATTTCAATAGGTTCGGGTTGGGCTTTTGGAGGAGTGGAGGTAGTATAGGTGAGGTGCTTGTGGGGGGAAGTGGGGTGTGGTCTCACACAAGCAGGCAAGGCACAGGGCCTCTCAGGTTCGGCCACAATAATGAGCTTCACACAAGGGAAGGGAGGTAGGGGATGGGTGGGGAATGGCCTGCATGGGCGCAGGCGCCCACAGATGGTTTCGTTTTGTGTTTCACTTTTTTATGAGGTGTCGGGTAGTTGTTTTTTATTTTTATTTCACGCAGGGTTAACGTTTCTTTCTCCCCCCCCCATCCCTATTAAAAAACTGAGTTGTATACGTCAGCTGCTGGCCGCTGGGCCCTAGGCCCGATCCTTGACAGAAAAGAGGAAAGGTCCGTGTGACGGAGGGTTGACGAATCACAGCCGAGAGAGGACTTGACTCCCCTCTCTCCCTTTTGATGAAGCACGGTGAAATTCGATGAAATTTTCGTGGATTTTTTCTTACCTTTGTTTTGGAGCCCGCCGTCCAGTGGCATGTGTATTTTTGGTTCTTTTTTTGTGTTTTTTTGTCGTTTTTTGTGGTTTTTCTTGCTTGTTTTGGTGACCCGAGTACTTGTAGGCGACGACGCAAGGCGACACGTAGAATATTCTTAAAGGTGGCCCCCCGCCCCGGCCCGCAGTCCCCTCCCTTCCTCGCTCGTGGTGGAGCGTCATATATCAGGTCTGACGAAGCTTGCGGCAGACGCTCGCTCGCTCGCCGGTTGTTCTCTTGTGGCCGCTGTGTATATGTTTGTAGTTCGCTGCACAACTTTCTATTTTTATATTCGTAGTTTATTTATGTTTGTTACGTATATACTATTATTTAAATTAATAATAATAATAATAATAATAATAATAATAATAATAATAACAATAACAATAACAATAACAATAACAATATACGCAAGTAAGTTTGCTTTGTTTTCGTGGCTTGCGGTTTGATTTGTGACAAGGTTGTGTCTCGCGTCCAGATTCTTTTTTTTCTTTCTATTTTGTTCTTGGTTCCCTTCCTATGAATGGCTACTCCACCCCTTCCCCCCCCCCCCCCCCCCCCTCCCCTCACCCATCGGCTGGTTGAAAGATGAAATGGCGGCTGAGCAACGGTGTTTTTTTTTCAAAATCGATTTTCGGCCACCATGTGCTTTCGTTTCGTTTTGGTTTTTGTCTTATCATATTCGTGTTCCCAGTTTTTTTTTTCTGGTCGGGGATGATGTATTCGTAAATTATACTGGTACGTACGCAGCGGGAATGCAGAGTGACGCCATTTTTTTTTTCTCTTCTGACGCGTTCACGTGGGCCATGAGGATTGAAGGTTATGATCGTTATTTCTGACCCTGACGACCTAGACCGGTGCTGCCGCCGCTGCTGCTGCTTCTGCTGCTGCTGCTTCTGTTCAGTATACGCGTAGAGGCGCGTCAAGATTTTTTTTAGGTGGAGAGTGCGAGCGCGGACTTGAGTTTTGGGTTCCGTGATCTGCGATCGGACTTTTTTCACGAGAGGACTGATTTATTTATCGTCCTCTGTACGTACGTATTGATAGTCGTTTAGTGTGTCATGTGTGCAAACGCCTACGTAACTGGTATTTGTATATACCAAGTATACACTACGTACGGCTGTAGTACGAATATGTATGGAATATATATATACATCAACCCCCGTACCAGGTATATGTATATGTGTATGTGCATATTATACCATGTTATGCACTTTTGGTACGTCTTTTTCTACTTTCTACTGTTATTTTGTATCTTAAGGGTATGTACGTATTTTGTATCTAATTATAAGTCCACCTGGCATCTTCTGATATATATGTAACGCCCTCGAAAATCCCCCATCATGAAGCACAATAAAATATTTATGAATAATATTGACGGAGTGCTTACGTTATATCCAGCAGTCTACCAGGTACACTACAAATTATAGTGTCAATAGTATTTTTCAGTAAAACACGTCCTCTCACAAGAGTCGAATTCTCAAACATGGCTGAACCGAATGCGCATGGCAAATTTATACACTATTTTAATAGCACCTTGTTTTTTTACCAGGTGCACCGAGTACCAGGTATGAAGTATATATATCGCGCCTCCTATTTTATCCACCAGGTGTGATGTGCGCGATGTTCGCTGTACGTAAAAGACACACACCCCTTGCCATGTACACCCCTTGCCATGTTCGTACTCGTAACATTTTTTTTTTTTTGGTTTTAAGTGTTTCGTGTCAAAAGTGATAGCCTGGACGACCGACGAATAAATACCAGACACACTCTTGCCCACATGGTAGGTAGGTATTGCAGACAACACGGGGGGTTTCCGGCACGCGCGGCGAAGCGTACGAAAACAAGAAATTGCTCGCTTGTTTTCGTAGTTGTCTCTTTTTTTTCTTGGATGTCGAAGCGTCCTCTGCTTGCTGGCTTTTGCCTCGCAGCGAAACGAGAAAAAAAAACTAAAAATTCATCGATTTTTTTTTCTGTTTTTGTTTCTTGTTGTCGAAGCGGGACAAGCGAAAACCTAGCGAAAACCCATACCACAGCAGTGCACAGGGCGCCCCCAAGGGCTCGAGGCTCGGCTCGAGGATCTCCGAAGAGACCTGTAGCGTTATCTTTTCTGGTATAATTGGGTGTTCATATTTTTCCGACTTCCTGGTCTGACTGTACGTACGTATGGCACCCACATTTCGCGGAAAAAGTTATTTGCAATTCGTACTTGGTACCTTTTATACATTTCGAAGAAATAAATAAAAACTCCCTTTTTTCGTGTTTTTTTTTCGGGTCTTGTTTTTTTTCGTCCAGAGAAGTCGGCTCTGCGTACAAAACGTATCTTGACACGAGACAAGGCAAGACAGGATAAATACGAAAACAAACGTTCAATAATATACACTCTGTGTTCGAATACACAGAAAGGCGTTATTAGCTTGTTTTGGTGGGGTATCCTAGGTTTTCCGGTTGCGGTAGCGAGAGGCTTGCGGGGATCGCTGTCCCGTGGCTTGGCACTTTCGCTCAAGCAGCAAGTTGCCCGCCCGTTTTGTGCAGCAGCAGCGTCAGCAGCAGAAGTGGTTCCAACGATCCTCGGTCAGTGCTGTTGTCCCCACCCCTCCCTCCATCATTCCCGAATCATAGACAACGATGGCTGATGGCCGTTTCCGTTTTCTGCCGCCGCTGCTGCCACTTTCGCTACCCCCGCCGTTTCTATTTGCTGGGCCTACTCCCCACCCCTGGCGGGATGCTGTTTACCGACCAACGACCTCGGGACAGGTCCGCCAGCACCAGGCGCAACAAGCGCAACAGCAGGCGGCAGGCGGGACACAGGACCCGACCTTGTTGGACCAGCAGCAGCAGCTGCAGCAGCAGCAGCAACAACAACAGCAGCAGCTGCAACAACAACAGCAGCAACAACAACAGCAGCACCAGGCGCAGCAGCAGCAGCGCCAAGCCCAGCAGCAGCAGCAGCAGGCGCAAGCGCAGCAACAGGCCCAGCAGGCGCAACAGCAGGCCCAGCAGCAGCAGGCGCAGCAACAGCAGGCGCAGCAGCAAGCACAGGTCCAGCAGGCGCAGCAGCATGCTGCCAGCGGCGGTATGCTACAGCCAACCGGCGTTCCGGGAACCCTGCCCGCCTCCTCTGCGGGCGTCAGCACCCCAGGGGCGGCGGCGGCAGCAGCAGCCGCCGCGGCCGCTGCTACGGCCGCTTGGCCTGGCCAGTACACGCCTGCTGACAACACGATCCCGAGCGCAGCCGCGGTGGCTCCCGGGGGCGGCGTTGTGAGGCGTGCGGGACGAGGGCCTGGAGGAGCGACAGCGGGGTACCAACAGGGGCCGTCCGCTGGGGCTTGGGCGGCCGGGCGAGGGGGTGGCGGTAGTGGTGGTGGTCAGGGTGGGCAGGGTGTGGACGCCGCTGCGCAGGCTGCTGCTAACGTTGTGGTGTCGGCGTCGATGGGCATCCCCCGGCAGGGGTCTCTGGGGCCCGGCGGGGGCGGCGGCGGTGCTCAAGGGATTGTCGGCGGCGGTGTTTCGACGGGGATGGCGATGCCGCCGCACGCGAGTGGCGCAGGGGGCAACGGTGCTGGAAGTGCGGGGTCTGCGAGTCACGATGCCGCGGTCAACGAGGAACACGCGAAACAGATGCGCAGGTTAGTTTGGCTGTCGGTCGGTAGGTCGGTCGGTCAATCGCGACGCTTTCTACGGTTGATCCGTCGGTCAATATGTGTATATATTGTGTGTGAGTTGTTTTTTTTTCTGTGTGTTTTTTTATTTGGTGTCTTGTCGTCGACACGACGGTGCGTAATTTTTTACCGCGGGTGGACTTTTTTTGTTTTTTTTTGCTCGGCTTTAGGTGGCGGGAAAAATTGAAAAAAAATGTTCTTGTTGCTGTCGGTTTTTGCACTGGGGTAGATACATACTATTTTACAAGTACATGTACTTGCTTGTCGTCACGTTATCTTCACACTATATACCTGGCATGTCGTACTGCTGCTACTATATACTATCAACACTATTTATACCACTTGTGTTGCACCTGGTGTTTAATATTAAATTCCAAAAAAATGTCACATACAACGAATTTGGTCCGATATTATTATTGCCCCTGTTTTTTTGTGTGCTTCGTACCATATATAGGTATATGCCGTGTCGAGCTTAAGTCAAGATGTAGAGAACGAAGGTTTGGGTCGTTTTCGCCGGGGGTCTGGTGACCGTGAAGGGCCCACCTTTTGGTGCGAATGTCACCGTGAAAACGTCCGCCGGTCGTCGTTCGTGTTTGTGGCACATATAATATATATACCGATTTATGCCGTTTTTTGTTTGTTTTTGTGCAGTGAGTGTGTTAAGATACAAGTTTATACTTCTTACACGTCTCATCACATAAAACCGAATTTCGACGAAACTCGCAATCTCACTTACGAAACTGGCTTTTTTTGTTTGTTTCAATAGGGCGGCACCCAACCAACCACAGGTGCCGTTGATATTTGTCATTGCTGTTGATTTTTTTGCGAGAGAGACTCGGCGAAATCGCGATCTCGGGGGAAATTGGTGGGTTGTTTGACAGCAGTATCATCCCTCCAGTCGGAGGGATGGAGAGAATGTTGATGGGGGCGGAAGGGCTGGCGGCTGGGAAATGATTTTATGAAGCTCTCCGTTTTATGTGTTGCTCTGTCCCCGTCGCGTATACAGGCTTAGTGAAAACGTGATTCGCTGGTACCTGGTACGTTTTGCAGACTATAACATGGACTCTTATCTGGTGTTGTCTACGTAGTAACATTTAGTACTGGTATTTATATTAGTCCCTCGTATGATGGAGCCAATTTTCGATCTCGAGGCTGATTTTTTTTTCCTTGTATCACAACAGTTTGATTTGTTTACCGTTTTGTACCTGAATTAATTCGCAGGCCTGTGCTCTCGTTTTTCTTCTGCCTCATCGCACCCCAATGAATCGACTTTCAATACTTGTTTGTTTGTTTTATACAATTTGCCGGCTATATATTTGTAGCATGTATAATGCGAGCACACGAGTTTTATATATGCGACGGGGGCTACTTAAACGTTCTACGTACTGGTTTACATATAAAACATTTATGATACCTGGTACCTGTTTTTTTTTTTATATTATCATGAGCAAAGCGGGTTCAGTTCGTATGTTTGTATTCTTCGTTCGTGGATTGGTTGATTTATGTTGTCTGTTGTTCACCCAAGTACATATTTATGCACAGCAGAATGTGTCGAGACTTTATAGTATCAAGTAATAATTCGGTAGTAATATCTGCCAGGCATCTGCTTGAGCTATATTCTGAACCAGTTCGTTTGTTGATGTATGCGGTACTAGACATATACGAAGTACATGTACACGTAGTTTACAGTGTAATTAATCCCTGATCAACTACCCAAGTACATTTTCCGCCAAAACGTGGGTCAATTTTTTTTACAAGGGTTCACATCCGTCTACTACTGCCCTGCACATACACGTGCAATTGACTCTATAATTGCAAGTAATACGTCCCCAAAAAGGGGTGCGGTTTTATCATCAAGAAGTTATAAAATTCGCTACGCGGATATGTTAGCCCCGATCCCCGCCTCCCTCACGCTTCGTTTTGTCGTTGCGGAGAAACCTTTTTGAAAGGATGAAAACACTCGGGATTTCGGGACTATCGTACGTACGTAGGGGACCTTCGCCGGCAATTTCTATTTTCTCAACGGATAAATCTTGCGGCAGCTGCTGCGTCGGCGCCGCAGGAAAGTCTTGTCGCATTGACACCTCCTGCTTCTCTCACTACCTCTGACTGTATGCATGCATATTCAATAATACGGGGGTTTTGAAGTAAAAATTGATCTCACAACTTCGTCCCCCCCCCCCAATATTACCGCGGCACATGAGACGCTTGTAGATAGATAAGCATACAACTGTACGATACGACAGCAATTACTGCTGTAGTTTTTGGCTGTGGGGGCCAGCAACAGCATGTCGTTAGTAGCTCGCTCCTGTTGCTTTTTCGGTGGTGACGGCGCTGCTGCTGCTGCTGCTGCTGCTCCCCACCACTCTCAGTCTATACCTGATAAATGCTAATAGCAGTAATAAATGTACGTGTTCGAATTTTCTCACACCAAGCTTGAACTTGCAAAGATGAGCTTTGATAAATATGTTTTCATCTCGCAGCTTCGTTTTTTTCCCCCCCCCCCTTTTTTTTCTTCTCCATATTTACCTGGTAGACTTAAGTACGGTACATATACCTTATGCCCCCCCATATTATTGTTACGGGGGACCATATTATAGTAATCAGGCTTTTCCTATATTTTTGCTACGAGTAAACATGTTTGATTCTCATCATTATGTTTCCCCGTATTAGGACTGCGGTCCCGTTTTTGGGACAAATTACTTGGAATTAGAGTCAAATGCATGTTCCATGTGCGTTGCAGCACTAAAAGGGTTCATGTGCGCCAGCCACGCCCGCCCGAGCGCCTGTGGTTTTTCCGTGTGCGTGCATGTGTCCATGATTTGTGTGTGTGTATTAGTAGGCATGTACACGTCTGTCATGCTGTGATATGTACGAATACGACGCCATCATGTGTCGCATGCTTTTTGTGGCTCTGGTAATTGTGTCTTGAATTTTGTATTTTTGTCCCATGATTTTGTTTTGGTGTCGCATGACTTTCGTGTGCATTGCGAGTGGGTGTACGTACACGTGTCTCCGATTAAATGTGCCTCATGTATAGTTTTCAAGCATCGGGTGGGTGTAATCATATTGTCTGTACGTGACTGTCCACGAGCGTGTTGGTTGCATGAATCAGTGCAAATGCTTGTTTCAGCATGCGTTGTATGTCCAGCGTTCTACTCGTACATATATATGCAATCTCTCCAACAATTGTCCTATCATGCGTTTATATGCATGGCGGACATCGTATGTACCACATTGTGCCTTGCGCCGTGTATTTTCATATTGCTTTGTTTGTTGTCCACTACTAGAGTCGTCTGTCGTATTATAGGTGTCACATTCCATTATATCCAAGCAAGCATAACGGACATTGTTGTATCATCTTGTGCCTTTGTGCCGCGTATTTTCATGTACTGCTGTTGTATGCCGGCATACATTCGATTAAATTAAAGTGTCTCATCATCTCATCATGCGCGTATATACTTGTATATGTATAAATATGTACCCAGGTTTATTTTGTTTATTTTTCACACAGATAGACAGACACGCTCCCTGAATTCTACAGCCTCAGACTGCTGTGTTGTCCTCTTACGGGATGGGATGTACATCCTGCATGAGGACATATAACACCCGTAACTACGCGCGATCGGGGTATCACATTCAGCTTGCAAATATGAGTTGCGACGAAATCCTCGATCTCTCAGCTGTTTTTTTTTTTTTTTTTTTTTTAATATAACTACTCGTATATAGCTGACATTATTCATACTTACCGTGTAGTGCCTTTTGCCTTGCCTCGCCTTGCCTTGGTCGTGTGCCGTGTGCCGAATACGTGCATGTACCCCGGTTTCAATTATTTTGAGCAGCCACCGCGCCGAAGAACTTCGCAACATCTACCAGGAGGACATCCACTACTTCGTCCAGCACGGATCGAGCCTTCTCAAGAAGTTGTACAAGACTCGACCCGCGTCCCACAGCTCGGAGCAGGTGAGTTTTCCGCGGGGGGCCCGGGTCTGTCTAATTCCGGTGTCTTTTGGCTTTTGGTCCGACGTTTTTGGGTCGGGGGAGTTGCATTTGTTGTGTTTTGATTGCGGCGTTTGGCTTGGGGGGTGTGTTTTAATACGTCCCTTGTTGACGTGTGTAAAATGTGTATCGTTTTTTTTTTCGGCTTTTCTTAGTTTTTTCATTTTTTTTTCTCGTTATTTCTCTTAATTGTACGTATTCGTCCCCTTTTCGATTTCACGTACGTGTCGCCCTCGTACTGGGCCTTTTTTTGTTTCCTTTTTTTTTCGAGCCTTGAGACTTTTGCGACTTTTTTTTTTCATTTTTATGGTGACATGGTATACTGTATAATACATACCTGGTGCCGGGTATACGATACCTCGTATATAGAAAGCTGACAGCACAGGAGAAAACAACAGCAGCAGAGCAATAGGAGTACGTCTCTTTTTTGCGATAATTGTAGGGTTTTTATTTTATATGTATACGTACACAGCTATTGTTTTTTGTTTTTTTTTTAATATACCTGGTACGTACATTTTTGTGTTTTTATTTTCGCGGGCTGGCTTTCCCATTTCCCCCCCCTAAAGTATCATTTGTTTATGTCTCTTCGCCCCACCCTATTTTTTCTTCTATTTTGTGACGATGTTGTTGTGTTGTACAGGTATTAAATGCGCACAGCAATATCAGTGCTGCGATCATGCGCGCAACTTGTCATTCGAAGTAGTTACAGAATATGAAGATCAGTAGACTATATATTTTGGTATCATACCAAGCACATGCGCCAGGTATGATACTCCATGGAGTAACAGCGTACCGGGTACTCGTATACGTACAGCAAGATGTCGGCAAAATAAAGTCGTCGGCAAAAGAAAAGCTCAGCGTCCCGACGACTGATTACTTGATGAATATCAAAATCTACCCAGAGGTACTATTTTTATCTTGTACAGCAGTCCTGGTACTACAAGTACTTCCACCTGAGATCATATGAAATACCAGGGGTATACTATGTACATGAGCATTGTTTGTACTGGTATGTATGATAAAACCAAGTCTTTATGTCACGCTTCTGTTTTCGTCATTGTTGCGTGTATATGATACAACGGTCGGATTTTTTTTTGTGTGTCGCACCTGATGCCTCTGTTTTTTTTTTTTGCGTTGCTTTGGCTGATGGTTTTTGATGTTGTGGACGATAATTGTTGAGTGATGGTGTTTTTTTTTGTAACTGAACGTTGTCGATGGGTTACGTACGGTACGTATTAATAGCTGTTGATGGCGTTGATGGTGTTGATGATATATTTGTGGCATGTGTGTGTGTGTTTTTTTTTTCGTTTATGCTTGTGTTTGCGAATGTATTGTTGATGCTGATGATGGGTGTGTTTTGTTGTTGTCGGTGTTGTTGCTGATGATATTGCTGTTGGGTGTTGTGGTCGTTTTGCAGGTTTTGAAGCTCGTGCAGTACGTGAAAGAGGGCCACAACGCCCTGCTCTACATCAATCGCTGCCACGACACCGGCCATGTGCCCTCGGCGGCAAGCCTCCAGTCGCTCGAGCACACCCTCATCCGCGTGCACAAAGCAAGCAACGCTCTTCAGGTAAGAGACGGGAAAGGGTGGGCGGAATGGAAGGGAGGAGGGGAGGTAATAATCGTGGTTGGACCCCCCCCCCCCCCCCC
>MEHQ01001265.1:0-14395 GCA_008828725.1 Saccharina japonica | reverse complement strand
GGGGGAAAAAAAAAAAGGGGGGGGGGGGGGGGGGGGGGAGGAGCAGGAGGAGGGGTTTGGGTGTTTGTGGGTGCTTTTTTGAGAAGGGGATGGAGGGAAAAAGAGGAGTGTGGGAGGAGGAGGAGGAGGAGGAACAGAAGGAAGAGAAGCTTTTAGACCCGTCCGTAAAACAGTACAAGAGAAAGAAGAGCAGCAACAAGCAGCAATCAGTCGGGTGTGTGTAACGTGTCTTTTTGTGTGGGGGGGGGAGGCTTAAGGGGATAGGGGCGAGGGAAACGGTGGGTAGGTGGGTGGGTGGGTTGGTGGTCTTCTGTAGGAGTGTCACTGGAAGATGTGACGTGCGAGGCAATTTTGAGTGTTTAGCTCCGACCTGGCGGGCGTACACCGAAAGAGGTCATTGCTGCCTGTCATGGGTGCGGCGCCGGTTAGACATGGGGTGATAAGAGAGGGGGGTGCGCGGGGGGAGGGGTTATTTGTGTGTCATGAACCCCCCTCCCCTCCCTGTTGTCGGTACGGATGATGATGGATGGTGTCATGATGCACACCCGATGAGGATGTTCGTGGGGGGGGGGGGGGGGGGGGGGGGGGGGGGGGGGGGGGGTTCGCAAGGTTTCTGTCGCTATTATCAGCTGGTTGGTGTATTTTTTTGCCCCGCGAGGCTAGTTTTTATTTCCATCGCGTAAAGGGACCAGAGCCAGCCGTAGTAGGGACGGCCCCGTCAATGGTTGGATGGTTTCAGCCCCCCCCCCCCCCCCCCTCCCTCCCTCCCCGTTTTTTTTTTTAATATTCTGTTTTCCCCGATTGAGTTCGCCTATTATTCTTGTCCTGTGCTTTTGTTATTTTTTACCCCTATGAGATACAATACTACTCCTTCTTCTACTACTAATACTACTGCCTACTATAATATGCTGCGTGCTTAAGGCCCAGTCAAGAGTCATCAGTCCCTGCCACCGCCACCAGGGGTCTGTTTTGGTATATGCACTTTACTGCTTTTGAAATGCCTGACTGTCCTCGACTCTCAAGGGTCTCAAGGTGGGCTTTTCAGGTGTTGCTTGTTGCATGTTGATGGCATGCATCGTGATTGGTCGGTAGGTCGGTGGATTCGTCGGTGATTAGTTGGTTTGGGTAGCCTTGCTCTCCTCCTGTGTTTTTAGAGGCGGGGCGATGTACCCACCATGCTGTGCCTGTCTTTTTGTTGTGTTTTTTTTTTCGGCCTCTCAGGAGTACACCAAAAACGGTATAAAGCTTGTAGCAGGATGAGATCGGTGCAAAGAGTCAACAGTCCAGAGGGCGTGGGGGGGGGGCGGGAGGGGGGTTTGTTTGGTCGGTGGCTACTTGGTGCTTGGTAGGTTTTTTGGTGTTGTGTGTATGTGTGATGCACATGTTAAGTTGCACATGGTAAGTGGCAGCAGCCACTACAACGAACGACAGCTAAAGCTGCCACGTAGCAAAAGAGATCGATAGATGGCGTTGCCTACGATGAATTGCAGAGGTTTGGCTCGCGCGGCTTCTTTTCCCTGAATGCCGCAACCCCTCTATCTCCCCCCCCCGTCTTTTTTTTAGCCCCACACAGATGCCCCAGTCAGTATAAGTAGTAAAGTAGTTAGTGCGTCGAATCGACGAATGAACGGCTGGATAGTGACTTACCTGTTTGTTTTGCTTCGTGGTACGTATACTTTTGACGTATACTTTTGAATGAATGCTTCCGTCTGTCTGCTGCTGCTCGGTACGTTGTTTTTGGTTTGTGGGCAAATATAGAGGGCGCGCGAGAAAGAAAAACGACGGGGGAGGGGGGGGGGGAGGAGCAGAGGGAGGGTTTTGGGTGTTTGTGGCGTGCTTTTTTTGAGAAGGGGAATTGGAAAGAAAGAGAGTGTGGGAGAGCGAGGAGAGGAGGAGACGAACGAAGAGAAACTTTTAGACCCGTCCTAAAACAGTACAAGAGATAAAGAAGAGCCAAGCAACAAGCGCAATCCAGTCGGTGTTTGTAACGTGTCTTTTTGCTGTGTTTCAAGAAGAAGGAAGGGGCTCTGGGGTGGAGAGGGGGGAGGGGTGGTGGGGGTGGGTGGGTGGCGTGGGAGGGGAGTTGAATCCAAATCGAGAAGTTGGAGCAGCAGGAGAGACGAGGCGACAGAGAGGGAGAGATAACGCCGTGAATCGTCGGTACAATCGCAATAACACTTTCTACATTAATTATTTACTATTGGTGGCTTTGCTTTTTTTGGGCTCTCCTCCTTCTCCTGTTGTCCTGCTTGCCGTGCTGCTACTTACTGCGGAGCTGCTGCTGCTGTTTCATTGCATAGCTTGTCACCAACCCATCCCCATGGGAGGCAGCGAACAGAGCGGAGCGAGGCCAGCGCTACTACCGGCAGGCAGGCAGGTTTTTATTTATTTATTTTGCGTGCTTTCTTTTCTTCTTTGTTATTTTCAGGAGCTGCTTTTTTTTCTTCTATCGGGTGAATGAAAGACAAAAAGAAAGGGAAGAGAGCGAAAAAAAATGAAAGCGAGAAGAAAGGAAGGGAAGGAAGGAAGGAAGGAAGGCAGTAAGACAAAAAGACAAACGAGAGCAAACGAGAGCAAACAAACTCCGTTTATTCTTTCTCTACGGTAGTTTACCAGTACGAACACGCATTGATAATACTTGGGTGCGAAAAACGGTACGTCACGTACACATACGTACGTACGTACGTACGTGTCGTTTTGTTGTATTGTTTCTGTGTGCGCTGGGGACGACGTGTGAAAATTTAGCGGTGTAGTATATACCATCACCGTAAAGTACAGTCTTAACTTATCATTATGGTTTGTTTGGAGTACAACTATATTCTTCGTACAGTACGATGTATCTGGTCTATCTATATATATATATCTGATCTATCTACTGTCCAGTGATGATCTATATAGTATCTATCTCTACGCTATCAATTCTTGCAGCGAGAGGAGGAGGGGGAGGAAGACACCGGGCAGGAAAATACGGGGCGGTATTATATCGCTTCTTTATTGGCTGCTTGAGGGGTGGAGGGTGGAGGGGATATATATATATATATATATATTATATATTTATATATGTATCATAGATGAGAGAAGAATCATCTATTAATACGTACGTACAAATAGTTTTTTTCGCGCACTAATACTACTATAGAAAAAGGCAACAAACCGGTACGCCCTGACTGCACGTACGTACGTAGTGCGTGTACTTTGAAGTATGTTTTTGTCGTAATATATACATCCCTTCGTTCCGTGTGCATCAGAATTATTGCGTCATACTTCGTAGTATAATGATAGTATAATATAATACCAGTATTAATAGTCATGATGTTGGGCGGAGGGTTGAGGATAGGGGGTGGAAGAGGCGGGAGGGGGAGCGGGGGGGGGGGGGGTGTCGGTGACCACAGGGGAGGGATGGCGGGGGCAGGGTAGGGTAGTACGTACCGTGTTTTATATAACATGATGGTAGCACGCAAAGTACAGGAAAAAAAGGAGAGATCTATCTGATGAAGAAGTAGGCAGCAGGTAGTAGGTCGTAGAAGGGTGGAGCCGAAAAAAACACGCGCGAGAAAGCGTGAGGATCGGCGAGCGAAATATACGTATATATACGTACGTATAGTACCTACGTAGCTTTTTTTGTTACGACGTGTGTGTTTTTTTTTTGTATTAATATGGGTTTATACTCATTCTTCATTCACAATCGATTATTTGTTGCTCACCTTGAACTTTCGTGGTGTGCTTTTTTCTTTCTTTGCTTTTTTCATCTTCTCCATGTTTTGTCTTGTTTTTTTTTGCTTTCGCGTCATTTTCTTCTGGTGTCATTTATGATGCTTGATTCCATTAATATTACGTACGTACGCACGTACGTACCTGTGGAAATCGTCCAGTATGGGCCCGGCCCGCCAACAAGAAATAAACGCCTACAAAAAGGTTGAAAACTCAATAGTGAAACCAACATTGAGCTCATAGTAGGCTATTAATAGTGTTTTTCACCAGTATGATTATTAGTGTATTGTAGTGGCCTAGCGCTGTGGCCGGGGAAAACGTTGTGGTTTATTAATAATCAAAATTTCTTACGTACCTAAGCAAAAAAAATGAACTTTTTTTATTCACAGTTTCTTCTCCCCTGATGGGCTGTTTCTTGCTCGTGGGCCCGTACTATTTAATACTACTACTGCTGTTTGTTGTACGATTTAGGCACTCTACGCAGAAACTAAAGTCCCCGTTGTTTTATGTTCACATTATTGATGTTCACATCAGATTCCAAAATATCGGGGTCCTGCCGACGATGCCAAATGTGAAGATACGCCACGGCCTTAAGGCCACGGTACAATGCATTCCGTTTCGGCCAGTATGGGGCAAGCCCGACTACTACTGTGAAGGTTCACTCTGGTTACTCTTGATCACTCGCACTCACACGTGTTTGGTTCATATTATTAGCGGTTCCTTGCCTCTCCAAAAGTTCTGAACAGGAGGGCAAGTAATCCTCTTCTCAGAGGAATATATGAATAGTAACGCCTCCACAACAACAATAGAGGTGAATCGGGGATACCATGACATGAGCACACTTGGTATATTGCTGGCAAATTTTTGTTCGTGTCTTTCGAATCCATTTTTGGGGACCCAGAAAAAGCAACAGCAACTAATGATAGAGGCGGCCTTACCAAAACCGCTTTTACTGGTATTCCCCAAGTTTGCTGTTGGGTCCTTCTATTAAATTCATGTTGGGCCCCCTCTATTTAAACAACAACGTAATAAAGTAAAAATACATACATACATGTTATATATACGACCATGGACCTTTTAGACAGAAAATAATGGTGCAATGCCGGGTTTGTTTCGCATCAGTTGGCGTGCGTGTAGGTGTAAGGTATAATACTATAATACTCGTCCCTGCTGCGGGAGTTCCGGAAAGTGGGCGTGTGTGCGCCGCTCCTGAGTTAGGTCAGGCCTGCCCGCAGGAGAGGCAAGTATAGCACTGGCCGTCAGCCGGTGTAAACCGACCGGTTGTTATGGAAGCTGCATTCAGCTCTCAGAAGAGCTTACGAAAAAAACGATTGACACCCAAGGCGAGTCAGTGTTGATTATCGGTCTTGCCCACCAAGAGAGGACAGAGGAGAAGGAGAAGTGATAAAAGTGGTGGAGGAGAGGGCAAGACGCACGGTCGATCGATCACAGAGAGAGCTCAATCAAGATCCCCAGAATGCGGCGGAAACTAAAAGTCGTAAAACAAAAACAAAAACCGAAAAACTCGGGTGACCTCAAACCGGTATTTTGGAGTTCTATCGCATGTAAAACCGGGAGAAGTGATGATTGATCCCACGTGGCTCCACTGCTTATTATCTACTAAATCGGCTCTACTACCTTGGCGCCTTGCGGTGCTGTTGTGGCCTACACTCGCTACTATACAGGCGACTATGTTGTTACCGATCAGCGACTCGCTATAGGCCACTGGCTACTGCTGGGTAGCATGGCAGTTACATCCTTAATACGACCCCTCAATGGAGGTGGCATAGTCAAACTTGCTGCACTCCACTAGAAATTTGGCAAATTGGATTACCCGATAACTACCGTACCGTAGGTTCTGATGGTACTCTTGCATGATACTTACTGCAAGCGTCGTAACCTACGCTGTTATATGTCTTCTCGAAAGGTTCAGCTCTCCTCGTTGTTTGGTCGATGTCCTTGTCGTGCTTGTCTACATATTTTACGTGTGCATCCGTTTTACTATGTGTGTACCTGGTATGTCGGAACAAAAACTCATTGGTCCTTGGCGGCGTGGCAACATTGTTAACCGTCTTTGCTTCTCTTTTGATAGGTGACCAGCCCTTTTACAGCTAATTCAACAACACACATAACCTGGCACCATCATAGGCGTACTACTGCTGCTGTTGCTGCTGCTGCTGTGACAGGTTTGAACCAAGGGCGAGCATGCGAACCGCAACAAAAATATCACGCACAGGCCTTGGAACATGCGCAGGTATAGGTTGTCCATCTAAAAGGAAAACAGTCGAACATCGGTGCTAAACTATCTCACCTTTGCTTCTGACACACATTCCATTCTGCCATGGTGCTGGACGGCCCAAAATATGAAGGAGTAGTTCAAGACAAAATTTGTGTTGGAGAGATGCAAGATACCTTACTGCAACAAAACACACAACTGATTCTCAAGAAAACAACAATGAAAAGTTTGTTGACCGATAAAATAGAAGTAACTACGTAGCAGCCTGCCACGTTTCTGCCTCCCCCCCCCCCCGTACAAAAATACGTGCGGTATTGCATCGACGGGGCGCCGAGGAGCAAAGGCACACCTGACGCCGAGGAGGTGCTACAACGTCGGACCGGCGGTGGGGAGTGGAGGGGGAAGGCGCACACGCGGTTACCAGGTCGTGACCGGAATGCCCGTTTTGCGTCGACGATAGTTATGCGTCGGGCAGGGAGGGTGTTGCGACAAGAGTGGCACCAGGGTTGATACTTTAAAGCGTAGCGAATGTCGTGACCACTGTTGCGTGGAGGGCCCATAGTGAGGGCAGGGATCGAGCTGTGCGAGGCTCCCTGCCAGAATAATGGAGGTTAGATGATGGGTTCCCGAGGTCAGAACGCCATCGTGTGCCTGTGGAAACCCTCACCGAAGCGGGCACCAATCTGGTTTTTAAGTCAAAATCGCCCTCCAAATGAAAAAAACAAAATCAAACCACCTTGTCCACTATCAATCGATATATCCACTGGTCACGTGTGCACCTGATGTTGTGCATACATATATCCCGCAACGCGCTTGGTTCCTCTTTCATCAACCGTGTTGTTCGTCCAACATGGAGAAGCTGGGAAATGGAGTGAATGACGGTCGTTCTGGAGCTCTTGAGGAGCTAGCCGGGGGGAAATACTCCATTATCTCCCTGGGTTCACCATGTTGCAGCAGTCCAAGCTCTCGGTCCTACCCAGAAACTGGACTCACCTCGCTGCATGGTGCACCGAATAAAGGGTGTCCAGAGTTATATTTGCACACATACCCGGTGCGCAATTATGAACAGTGTCCCCCTTACCTTTTGCTATACATACCTGGTATATATATACCGATATTGTTATAGCGAAACGTCCCGAAAAAAACACAACGAACGAACGCCCGTGAAACAAAAACAAGAGAGTTTCGGCCGGATTTTTTTGTTTCATCTTATATTAGAAACATACACCTCGGTCTATATAGACTACTATTTGTACCATATATGTATGCGCTACGGCATAAAGAGGCGGTGTCGACTGCCGGTCTTGTATTGGTTGTGCTTAGCCGCTTCGACCAGCACCCTCGCGTCCTCCTGAAACCTTTCCAGCCGCCGGTCCAGATCCGGGTCTACTGCTGTCGCCGCCATCGCCGCGGCCGCGCTTGCCGTCTGATATGGTACACATCGGCGTGCATACACGAAGGAAAAGGGGGGCAAGGGGAGGGGGGGGAGGAGGGAGGGGAGGTGAGGGGAGGGAGGGGAGGGAGGGAGGGGAGGGAGGAGGAGGGGAGGGGGGGAGGGGAGGGAGGGAGGGAAGGGGAGGGAGGGAGGGGAGGGGGTGAGGGGAGGGGAGGGGACAGGAGAGGGAGGGAGGGGAGGGAGGGGACTGGACGCGGGGAAGGGAGGGGAGGGGAGGGGAGGGGAGGGAAGGGGGGGCGGGGCGGAGGGGAGAGCGGATCACAGTAAGGGGGAGGGAGCGCGAGTACGGAAGGGGGGGAGATGGTGCCTATGCGTTGTGTGGCGGTCCAACCGAGATTTCGTTGCAGGATTCCAGAGAGAGGTAGCGCGCAAGCGGTGGGGAATGGGGAGGGGGAGGAGTGCCTGTACTCCGCGTGACGCTTTCACCCGACATGCTTTCAGAGAGAGGTAGCGCGCAGGCGGTGGGGAATGGGGACGAGGAGGAGTGCCTGTACTCCGCGTGACGCTTTCACCCGATCTTTTCATTGCATGACCCCCCGGAAGGGAGGGGAAAGGGGGGGCGGCGAGGCGTATTCATTTGTTGCTTGCCTTAGTCATTTGACCATTGACCACGCATCCCTTTCGAGACGGAGCACCGGTCCTACTCCTAATACCTAATAGAGACACCTCCAACAGTTGGGCGCTCAATACGCTGTTTCCAACTCGCACCACTCGTACTCGAAAATTCCCGAGTGCCAACGATTCCCCGTCTCGAAGATTGCCAACGATCCCCCGTCGCAAATTCTGCAGAACTATGGGAGGAAACCGGATGGACCACGCTCAACCCAGGGCCAGCACTGCTGTACCACCTGAATGAGATGACCACCCTCGCTGACACAAGTTAAAGATGTGTATTGTATTATACCCTGAAGAAAGAACACCCCAATTCTGGGCAGAGCCCAGTGAGAGAGGAGTCCGAGAAAGAGAAGAAAAGGAACACAAAACTGACAGCTGTGGGTGATGATCTACAGCAGCAAGTAGACATATCCGCCAGGAAACCCGGGGATGTGGCCCGGATGTCCCCGGACGACCACATATTACAAAAAAAATGCTGATCCTATCCCCTTCCTGTTTCGCCGCCTGTGGCCACCATCTATCTCCTAAGGTAGCGATCATTTTCTCGCTACTATCTAGGGTACCAAACTTTTCCATGCCACAATCATCTATTTTCCACATCTATCTCCTCTTCTAACACATCCCGTTCCTCCTTCTACATTTCGCTTTATCTCACTATGTGAACTCTACTCTCTATTGCTTTGCCACAAGGGCACATCTGTGCGTCTACTTCCTCCTCCTCCCGGCTACTGGTATACCTCCTTCTTCTCTCTGGCAGGTCCAGGTCCCCCACACGAAATCGCAGTTTCAGCGTTTTCGCGAAGTCCATTGGGCCGTGCAAATACGTTTTCATTCCTATCCCTTCTCTTTACCCCCCCTAAATCTCTAAGTGTCCCTCCCCTTCCACCTTATTTCTTAGCGCTAGCCTTCCCCTTATTTCTATCCTTCCTTTTACTTATGTCTTGTATCTCCCCCAAGACTCTTTATGGCCAGCATCTCTTTTTTGTTCCCTATATCCTTCCATGCTCTCTTAACCACGCTACCCCACCTTATTCCAGCTCGCCCTTTGGTTGCTGTCTCCCATACAGCTCTATCAGCTACGCGTATGGCTGGCAACCTCTTATTTGGCGTGCTCTTTACTCTATATTGCCATTTCAACTTTCGCACGTCATTATTTGTCTCAAGTGGGTACATTCTCAGTTCTGGTACCAATACTGTATTGTTACTCGTCGTACTTGAGGGTCGTTTGACCTATATCCCAGCTGCTGGGTAGAATGCTCCACTACCAGGCAGAGCGCTTTGATCCTGGTGCCCGAGAGCGATGGTCAGGCTGTGAAGGAAGGGATCGACAATAATAGTGACACCACCGTGGAAGAAGAGATTATGACAGCGCTGGGGAGAGCAGACAGAGGCGAGACGAAGAAGACTCGCCTAGAGAAAAATTGCAAGGCTTCCACGGACTATGTAGTAGGGAGGAGCCACGTGGCGCTTCGCTTAAAACTTTCTGGCACTACGTAGGTATATACTGGAAAATAAGTATTCCCATACTGTGTCCGAGTAGTTTTTGTCCGCACAACGTGTGGGTGCAGTCTCGCAAACCCCGAACGAGGCGAACGAATTTTAGTGTTGTCGCCCACGAGAGGGATCTGTTTTAACACTTCGAGTCCAACGCCCATTCTCTGAGACCTCCTGTTCCCAAACGCATGCTGTTTTCTTCGTCTACGCCAAACGTGCCACCGGGTTGGTTGTGTAATATCTATGTATCTCCCTCCCTCCCTCCCTTCCCCCTGTATGCCTAGTTGGTGAAAACCCAACGTGCTCCCTCCCGGCATTGTAGGGATGCGAGGGTCTATGGTCATACGATTGCGACCGTGCATGACATGCGACTAATGAATACACCCTCTCCTCTGTACCGCCTCCCTCTCTTGTACAGTGCTGGTGCGGAGTCACGTTCGACCTTATCGGGGCGGCCGCCAATCCTCCTTTCGTGTGCAACTATGCGTGCGAGGGGGACTCGTCCCAAACCTGTGGAGGGGTTTACAGCTTGAGCGTCTACACCACGGGCAACTAATACCTCATTCGTAGACATACACTTCCGGCCCTCTCATAAGAAAGTGACCCACAAGAAACTCGGCCTAAACATTACGGGGGAAATAAGAAAGTCGACAGCTATTATACTGAAGTTAGTGTGGGACACACCCCTTTCTCAAATAAGAAAGTGTGCCTAAGCCCGATTTATGGTTTCTTATGAGCCGGCCGGTACTGACTGTACCACATGGCATAACAGGGTCTGGTGTAAGGCAAGCAGTACTACTAGTTGCCGATGGACTTTATCTGTACTTGCAACAGTGTTGTTTCGTAGCCTTTGTACCGTGATGCAGTAGTAGTGCAGAATGCCCGCTCTAGTGACTGCGCAAACGCTTGGGGCACGCACGTGTGGTGGTGTGCAGGGTAGCAGTGCCGGCTGCCGTTATAGTGCCGGCTCTATAGCGTCAACCAGCACTGTAATAATAGCGGTACCTGGGTCTATGTACCCTGAATACGACGAAACCTTTACTCGGTGTAGTACCCGAGTGTTACCGCAAAGTATGTACCCTCGCCATACTTGCAATGTACTGTATCTGTGCGTCACTTGACAGCCCCAATAATTAGCTTCGTAAAGCACAAGTTAAAGGGATTGCAAACATTTTGGACGCATGCTACGGTAGAGGTGCACCTTGCTTTTCTGAGCTCCTCCCTTAAGGAGCGTCATACCCCACGGAGAAAATATAATTTGGAGGAAACTAAAAGTGCTGCCGAATGAGAAATCTCATGACCGAAGTATACTCTGAAACATTATTCGTCACAAAAATGAAAGTCCGACGAATTTGGCCCGATCGTTCAGGTAACGATTCAGCCAAAAAGTGCAACCTCTACCGTAGCACGCGTCTTTGGGTGTATAGTTGCATATTTATAGATTACTACTCAAGGACGCCCCGTCACCCCTAATGTTTTTTAGGGCTCAGAAGCACCCCCCTATCGCCCGTGTGTCATACCAAGAAAGGGTACAGTACCTTTCTCCGTTGTTGGGACAGAGCACACACCAAATCGGTTCGAGGCGGGCCAAAGGTGGGGTTGTTTAACGTTTGTGCCTTGGTCGAAGAAGGAAAACGCCTCACCAAGGTGAACGTGAAAAAACAACCACCCACAACTAACCGAGAAAAAAACGCCATTCGTCTCCCGGCTATGAGAACAGGACGCTAACCCCCCCCCCCCCCCCCCCCCCCCCAATATATATTCTCGGCCCGGGGGAAGGACGGTTCGTTGTTGTTTTGGCTCGCTCGCTTTTTCTCGCCTGACTTAAATCGGCAACTTCGTCTGGCCATCAGCTGGCCTGGCTGCGCCAGTTGAATTGCCGACTGAATCCAGTTATTACGGGCGACCATATTGAATACCGCTCTGACCCGGAATATAAGGACCGTTTGCACATTAAAAAATTAATTGAAATGGTGCTTATGTTTCGGCTCAGAGGTAGGACCTACGTACGGTACACTCAAAAAGCTACGACCAGGTATACGTACTAGATTTACCTATTTGTACCGAAAACACCTGGTCCTGTTTACTATAGGTCCCTCGTAATAGTTGGGTGGACGGCATCGTACCGATTCGATCGTAGTCGTCAAACCCTGCCTGATCACGCCTCCGTATTTTTGAAAGCTATGCCGGAAAAACGTGCCAGTCTTCTCTCATGCATGTTTTACGATCAGATTTGACTCGTTTTGAAAAGCGTGCCAGTCTTCTCTCATGCATGTTTTACGATCAGATTTGACTCGTTTTGAAAAACGTGCCAGCCTTCTCTCATGCATGTTTTACGATCAGATTTGACTCGTTTTTTTAGTTTACGGAAACTTCACATAACTTAATGTACGTATGATATGTACTTACGTACGTATATAATGTACGTACATTATATGCTGCATTTTGTATGTACAACCTCGAACAGATCCTCGATTCCCCGCTTTGTATGATCTAGACCTGTCAGGGGCAGATAGATGATGGAATGATGTATTCCTGACCTGTATGACCTACGATAGCTCATTATGTTGTCGCGTGGGAATCGACCGTACAATCTGTACGATCTAGGGACAGCAGTATTTTCTGGGATGGATCTGTACTTTAACAGATCCTTACAGTTCTGCATGCTCTATAGGGCAGGTTTCCTGGGGTCGAATCTGTACTATTAATGGGCGTACTCATTTGTTGCTTGCCTTGAGTCATTTGACCATTGACCACGCATCCCTTTCGAGACGGAGCACCGTTCTTACTCCTAACAGAGACACCTCCAACACTCGGGCGCTCATTACGCTGCTTCCATATACGTATTACAAAGATTTTTTTTGCTAATCTTATCCCCTTCCTGTTTCGCCGCCTGTGGCCACCATCTATCTCCTATTGCGGAGGGGGAGGGGCATAGTAAACAAGACCAATTTTCGTCAGTAAAAGTAGCGAAATATATAGGTTTGTGTGTGTGTACCGTAGGTTCTATTTACTATGGTCCCCCCGTAATGCACAGGTCCTGCTCAAAACATTTCATCACGGCAGGTTAGGGACTAGATGATCTAGATGACATATCTGTAGATGATCTATCTGTAGATAGATCTGTCGGGCGTGTGCTATACACACAGTTTACGTTAACTTGGCTATTTTCTTACGGAAAAACAAAACAAAACAAAAATGATTTGTATTAATATTGCGGGGGGGGGGGGGGGGGGGGGGGGTGGGGGCGCACGCACGCCCACAGAGAAGGAAAACGTGTATCCCGCATTCAGCAATCCTTCCTTCAAGCGTGGAAACCCAATGAATCAACTTCTTATGATGATACTCGACACCTCCGCCGCGAAACGACTATTACGCTATTCTTACGAAGGACCTTACGTAACTAAGAAGGGTAAATAGTAAGCCCAAAAGCATACATACGTGTGTGTGTAGCGTGTACGACGTACGGGCTGGGCTGGCCAAGAACAGCTTTTTAGTTCGTCAGTCCATATCTCATGAACTACGTACGACGAACTAGTCGGAGCTGAGCATATCCTGTTGTTGATCAGCGAATCAAAGCGGGTCATGCCCGTCTGTGTTGTTTGCTGGTTGGGCACGTTCGCGCAATTCGTTGATTTTTTTAGTGGTTTATTGAGTTTTTTCAGCAGAAAATGTCTATTTGGAAATCATTTTTTTATGCGGCGGAATACAAATTGCCAGCAACCCTCGCAGCTTTACCCTAGTTTCGGTGGGAATCGGAAAAATGGGATTCTCAGTTGGTTTTTCCGAACTTTGACCTGAATAATTGACACATCATACTTAAGGGAAACCCGAAGGGATTGCCAACTGCACCATTTTGATTTTTGCTTTTTTCCGTCAGTTGTAGCCAAAACCAATTTTCGTTTTTTCTGAAATCTGCCTAGTTCACGAAAAAAAATCAAAATCATAATGGTGCAGTTGGCAATCCGTTCATTTTTCCCTTAAGTAGGATGTGTCAAGTTTTCAGTTCAAAATTCGAAAAAACCCAACTGAGAAAGTGCCTGACCAACTAAAAAGCTACTCTTGGCCAGCCCAGCCTGTAGTACCTGGTCGTGTCTGAGCCGCTGTTGCCCCTTGTTTCTCTCGAGCAGTTGCGCCTGCTGTGGTACGGTAGATAAACACGAGAGAATGGTCCGCAGATTAATACCACTCTGTGCCGAAATATAAGCACATTTTTGTTGAAAGTTAATGAACAAAAGTTGTTTATATTTTGGAAAAGACTGGTACAGACGTAAATAAATATGTTATGAGTGATCAACGTTGAAGCTCATGCTGCTGCACATATGTCGGATGGCAAAGATGATAACAATAATAATAAGTAAGTAAATGTATGCACTAGTATCGAAATGGATGATTATCTTTGGGGGGGGGGGAAGGGGGAGGTCGTTGGCCTTTTTGCCTGTGGAGCGTATGCGCACACTCATGCTGATACTCTCTACACCGCGTGGTCTCTCTCTCTCTCTCTCTCTCTCTCTCTCTCTATCGCTCTTTCTCTCCCTCTCCCTCCCTCCTCCAGGCTGTCGTCCATATGAAAGTCCGCCTCACAAGCGGTTCTTTGCAGGATGCAGCTCACCCTTCATGCGACTCGCCCCAACACCCCACGGCGCTTCGCGCTTAGTGCAAGCAATGTTTGCCTGGTCGGTGAAAACCCAACGTGCTCCATCCCGGCATGGTAGGAATGCGAAGGTCTATGGTCATACACGACTACGGCCATGCATGCCATGCGGCTTACCCCCGTCACTACCCTAGGAGATAGATAGTGGCCAGGGGCGGTGAAGTAGGAAGGGGATAAGGTTTGCTAAAAACAATTATGGAATACATGAAAACAACGTAATGGGTGCCCA
>MEHQ01000544.1:0-17577 GCA_008828725.1 Saccharina japonica | reverse complement strand
GTACATGTCATAATGCAGTTTTTGTCAAGATCCACTATTAATACTACTGCTGTGTCATTTCCTTTTTGCCAGCATTGAAGTTTCGTTTGCGTGTTGTGCAGTTTCGTCCTCCTTCGGTAGCTTCGTCGGCGGCGTGGGAGTCCCCTTCTTGTATATATACTCAAGTATATAATTAACTAGTTTTACTACCAATATTTCGTCCTATTTATAATACTATTAATAGTATTTACTTCCCGTAATAATAGTCGGAAACAAAAATTGCCCACAAGCGCTACAAGGCAAGTCCTACACCACCTAGCATGGATGGGCCTACTAGACGAGGGGTTGACGAAGAAAATATTAGTACATAGGTAGGTTGTTCGTGGTATGGGGGGGTACAATTAATTAATTTAGCGAAAGAGGGAAAATATGGATATATAATAAAACAAAATACTACGTACGTACGTGAAAAATATTTATCGTTCGTTTTTGCCAGTTTCTGGGTGAGATACGTACAGAGCTCAATGAAGTGAGGGGCCTCCGAAAAATCGGAGTTGCCTTTGCCGTATATAGGGCGTCTGTATCGTACTGGTTTCAGTGTCGGTTACTACAGGGGTGTGCCCCTTTTAACAGCCCGTATAAACGAGCCCAAACAGCGTTGTTGGTCTTATCCCGAATTCTGATTGTCTTATCTTTCGCTACCGAAAAAACACATCGCATACAAATTCCAAGTGGTTGTTTCTCGTGACAAGCCGATTTTTGTTGGGTATTATCTCGCCTTAAACCGGATGATCTTAAAACGGGTACACCACTGCATGCATGCGTTTAAACCTTGTATAAGTAAGTGCTTCCAAGATTGCGGGGACGTACTGCTCGGGAGTTTGGAGTGCGCCAACGTTTTTTGTGGTGATCAAGGAGGTAATATTTAGGACGTACATGTCTCATTTCGCAAGTAACTGCCTCCTTAGCGAGGACGTACCGCTGCTGTAGGGTTGTCACTTTTAGGCCCTTTGTCTTCACTGGCTTAGGTTAGTTAGAGCCGCTCGGTCGGATGACTGCCCTATTTCTAGGCAACAATGTTACGGTAGAGGTGGGGTGACTGCCTTATAGGGGTGGTGCCTTATAGGGGAGCAATGCCTTATAGGGATGGCGGCTTTTTTTCTGAGCTCCTCACATACACGACGAGGAGCTCAATATCATACCATACATCTGAAACACGACCTCGAAGATGTTTGTTCACGCAAACAATCCGACCGCAAAACATCTCTACTCGTCCCGAGTATGCGCTACTCCTAATAAAGCTAATTGTACCGCAGGAAACGTGTCGGCACTAATAGGTAGTTGGTCACTTGAAGAGCTCAGCCGGTCATAATCGAGGCTCTGGGGCATGATAGGTCTTACGCAGTCAGGCGAGGTAAACGTCACTCATGATGAAGGTTGGAAGGACTCTCGTGTTGTATGATCTCGAGGAGGAGAAGAAGGAGAAGGAGAAGAAGTGTTCTCCTGGGACGTCGGGCGTCGGTCACAATGACAGTTACATGGACCAAATGTCCCCCGGAATAAACTTGCCTTCTACCATATACGTATTCCACGTATTCCGCCGCACATGGCTGTGCGATACTCCCATATCACAACTGTACTCCGAGCATACTCAACAGGTCAGAATATTAGGGCTGTGAGTCGGTTTCATTTCACGACTAATAACTAGTCGCTAGTCGGCGAAGCCAGCCGACTTGCCGGCTAAAGTCAGGCGAGCGAAGCGAGCCAAAAAAGCCCCCCCCGGCCGAGAGGGCCCCGCTGGAGCCGCCCCCGGAGGGCCCGCCGGCCGGAGGACAAAAATACGCTATTTGGCTTCACTTTACGCAAGAAAAGCGCAAACAATATGACCCAGATTCACATATGTTTTGAACGAAAAACAAAAAAAGAGCTTCAGTTTACACAAAAAAATCACAAAAAACGAGAAGTACAACGCATTTACCAGGTAGATCTACCCATGACTAGAAGAACGTGACAGCAATTGTTTGAGTCGCAATACTACCTGGCGGGGATACGAGCGAAAAAGCGAACTCATCACCAAGATAGCGGTGCAAAAATTATCCCCTGAAGAAAAGGTCTTGGATCCCTCCGTGATGTTATTCATTTTTTAACGTCTCTCCCAACCTTGCGCGAAACGCGCGCGTCGATGACGGCGGCAAGTCCTAAAAATTTCCACAGCGGGTTGTTGGATCTGAGCGGCTTGCTGCGCCTCTGTTCATGCTTCACGCGAGCCGCCTTTACCGCAATTTTGAATTATTATGTAGGATAAAGTATAGAAATCGGAGACTTGGCTGTAGCCCGCGTGTGGTTCCAGTGTTATGAGACCGAATATTCCGAAAAACGCCGGCCGAAAACACTACTTTAGACACTAACCCTAACCCTAACCCCAACCCCGACCCTTACGAGCTTTGTCTCGAAAAAAATAGTTTTGTTTTTGTTTGAAAAATTGGTCGACCACACTAAAAGGTATACGGTATAAAATAATATTCCCCGATTTCCATACTTTATCCTAGTAGATAATAATTCAGTAGTGCGGTAAAGGCTACTGCTTCACGCGGGAGAGCACCGTTTCGGAGTCGCGTGCACTCGCCAAGGTAGTCCGCGGGCCGATAATGGCCACAACTTCGCCAACGGGATCACCGCCCTCACCGTTGGCATTGGGTGCGCCAGGGCTGACACCGTCGGCACCGTCGAGAGAGATGGGCTGTTCCGCCAGGTGTGTGTGTGTGGGTGGATCTCCCGCTGTGCGCTGCAGTGTCACAGGGCATGTGAGGGTATCCGCAGCCCGCAGCAATTCATGTTAAAAGCTGTACCCCGCATTAAAAAAGCCTTCCCACAGTTAAGGAAACCCAATAAGTCGGAAAGTCGGCACCTCCGTTTCACGACTGACGATTAGTCCGACTAATAACTAGTCGGCGACTTAAGTCGTGCCGACTCACAGCCCTACAGAATATACTATTGCCACAGAAGGCAAAAAAGGTGCAATCCTTATTTGCGCAGTCTTACAAAGCCGTGATAGTTTTTTTTTTGTTTTAGTTGCGCGACATGCACCACCATAGGGTTTGGTTGTTCGTTACGCTTGCGCCAACGAAACATTTTTCCAAGTCCCGTATTAAGGGAGATACAGCACCGCTCACTCGCCCGAGCGGCTTAGACAAGTTGATGGCGTGTTTCATGTTGTCGTGCTTGTCGTATCCAGTACGATGGTATATATGGCATTGCATTCTCGTTTACTCCGTTTGCCGCATTACAATGTAGGATCGCTGTGTCGTAGTTTTGCGACCACAGCGCCTGTATCTCTCTAGGATGAAGAACGGGCACGGACACTGCTGGGTGTGTGTGCTGAATGTCGACTGGAAAAAATAACAAAACAGGAGCACACACACACATATATATATATACAAGGCTTTCCTACGGAGTGGTCTTAATATAGTAAGGGCGACGGAAAAAAAACGGGTTCCCTCGCCAGCAGCAGAGCGTCAACATATTGCACAGCAGCAGCAGCAGCAGCAGCAGCAAAAAAGACAGAAGCAACAACTGCACTGAGCTTCACCTAAAACCGAGGAGTGCGGACAAAGCGCTTATTATGTAGACGAAGAAGGAAACTATTATAATAATAATACACATTGTGTACGTACGTATATACGAACTCTCGTTTTATTTTTTACCATTCTGCCGCCTGCTGGTCGAATATAAACGTACCTCCTACATTATTATTAATAGTACGTACTTATATGCCAGTGTCTTCCTCTTCGTCGTGTTGCTTCGCCCGTGCAGCAGTTATCTGTTCTGTTGGGCACGCATGCCTTTCTTCTAGGGGCGCTTCTGACTCCGTGCATCATTTTTATTATGTTTCACTTCATAATTCGTTTTTATTTTCTTTTTGTCTTTACTCTTTGGTTTTTGGCTCGTGTCGTTGTGTTATCGTACCCGGTACGTTGGCATTTTACTTGCTTTACCCGTTCATTTGCGTATATATTTGTTTGTTTTTTCTCTGTCTCACAGTCTGTGACCACATCATTTGTATCTCTCTAAGATTAGGAATCAGGACAGACACTAAGTGCACTGATGTAGTTGGGTTGTAAAACGCATTACAGGGTAGAAATAACGGGTTTCATGTGAAAACAACACACACTGCTGCTTCATACATATAAGTAGTGGCACCCCGAACTATGCCAGGGCAGCACCGGTACAGCGGAAAAAAACAAAAACAAGAAAAATTAACTGGGCCACAATCCACACCCTATAACGCGATCCATTGATCAGGTAAATTGACACACTATATATATATGCCGGCATCCACGCGGAGCCCTTGCAAAAGACAAACAAAATACCAAACGAAAAAACAGGGGTCGTACAGCAGTAGCAGCAGCAGTAGCAAGCAGCAGCAGGCAGCAGAGGAGATCACCTGAGCAGGACCTCCCCCCTTGCCCCCCATGTTCTTGTTTCCCTGTGCTACTCTGTCTTGTGTTGTACAGATTACAATGTCGAGATTTGCTTGAAAGTGTCCATATTGCTGACAAAATAAAATTATGACAAAAAATACGTCAGCTGTGAGTTCAACCGATTGAATAGTTGATACTCAACTTTGCGAGCTGCGTAGAATGTTTGTTATATGTAATTTTTGTGGTGTTCGTGTGGGATTCGTGATGTATGCCGGGTTGTATGATACTCGTACCGCAGAACTTCCTTCGTACGGGTACGACTTGTTTACTTTCTATAATAGGAGCAATTTTTTCCAGAGGATTTCCTGAAAAAAGCGTGCCTCTTGGGGAAGTGCAAAAAACAGCAAATTATTCGCCGGGAAAGTAACCATGGTACACTAACACAGTATATTATGTATGATGTCAATTACATGGTCGTACTTGGCGGTTGAACAAAACAGCAGCAGCTACTACTGTGTGTACCGACACACACTCGGACAGCAGCACATAGCAGCAGCAGCAGCAGCAGCAGCAGTAGCAGCGGCAAGGAGCAGCACCAGCTTTGCCGCTGCTGCCAACACCAAAAGCGATGTTAACAGGAGCAGAATCGCCGCTGCCGACACCGGTAGCTTCTCCGCCAACTGGGTTTGGCGAGGCAGCTGCTTTGACGTCAGCGGCTTTCTTCGCCCGGCGAGTAGTGTGGCAGTGCTCTTTGCGGCAGCGACGGTGGTGTTCATAATGTGTGATTTGCAAGAGAGGTCGAGGGTGTTTGTGAAGGTGGGGCTTGTGATTTGCTGAGACAACTTGTGTCAGGCGGGTAAAAGCGGAGATGAGCGGGTCAAACGGGTGAAACGGATGAAACAATAGAAGAAGCTTCTGGAACATCAGTTGTTAAAGAGCTGGGCTGTTTCGAATTGACAGCTGTTGAAGGTCTGGACTGAACTGTTTATCAAAAATTGGGCAGAAAGTTGGGCCGTTTGTCGCGAGAAAGAGCTGTCTTACGGTCCGCTCGTAACGACCGACCCCGGTTTACGTATATGTATAGTTGTTTATATACGTATATATATCCTCTAAATATATACGCGGTGCTGGAAAGCGAGGTAGCCCCCGACGGCTGCTGTATGTAACACTAGTCTGGTAGGGGATATGGTAAGGGGGGGGGTTTGACATAAACCTTGAACCCGATCAAGGTGCCGGAGGAAGAAGAAGCGCGAGCGAGGCCGAACGAGGCAACTATACATCAGGCAGCTCATCAGTGGCTCGGTTGCTGCATCGGACCGATCAATGAAGTGGTTGTTGCATCGGACGGATCAGTGCACTATGGCTGTTACATCGCACATATCAGATCAGTGAGTGGTTGCTGAATCGGACAGATCTGTGGTAATTGCATTGGGCAAATCATATCGGTGAGTGGTTGCTGCATCGGATCGATCAGTGTGTTGCAGCAGACAGATCAGTGGCTATTGCTTCTGACAGATATAGGGGAGCATAAAAATATACGCATGAAGCAGGGGCATTAAGTGGGTGGAGCAGATATATGTAGATGTACCTGTAGAACAGTTTGTTGTAGGTACGTACCAGGTAAGGGAGGTAATTTTGCGCACAGGGTTTATCTTTTTGTGCCCCTTGGTATTATTTTAGGGACTGTTTATGAGTGATCAACGTCGAAGATAATCAACAAATATTTGCTACGAACATAGAGTGTGTCTCGGAGGTGGACACCATGTACACTACGTAATGTCTTGAATTCGTATGAACTACTGCTGTGGGCAATCTACTATATCGTATAGCACGAGTGGTACATTTAGAAGCTCGCATTCGCTCGTACTAATACCAGTTGTTTGTCTAACACAGAGTAGTGGTCCCCTCTATAGTGACACAGCTGAGTAGTGCCGACTGCCCTCTATAAGGCCTGCGAAATTGCTTGGCACGCATGGGGGATTGACCAATTTGGCAGTGTGCGTAGTAGTACCGGTTGCCGATATAGTGCCGGTATTATCGGCTGGCGCACACCGACACTATAATAAAGGGCCGTTACTTTACCTGGTATATATTGTGTTTCGCACCTTCGCCCCGTGGTGCACGGCATACAAATAGCCGACATTCTTTCGACCGAAGTGGTTCCAGGGCAGCAAACCGATTATGCGATACGGGAGTTCCTCCTGGTCCGACGGAGTCAGGTACGTAACGCCTTCCAAGTCGTANTGGTCTAACACAGAGTAGTGGTCCCCTCTATAGTGACACAGCTGAGTAGTGCCGACTGCCCTCTATAAGGCCTGCGAAATTGCTTGGCACGCATGGGGGATTGACCAATTTGGCAGTGTGCGTAGTAGTACCGGTTGCCGATATAGTGCCGGTATTATCGGCTGGCGCACACCGACACTATAATAAAGGGCCGTTACTTTACCTGGTATATATTGTGTTTCGCACCTTCGCCCCGTGGTGCACGGCATACAAATAGCCGACATTCTTTCGACCGAAGTGGTTCCAGGGCAGCAAACCGATTATGCGATACGGGAGTTCCTCCTGGTCCGACGGAGTCAGGTACGTAACGCCTTCCAAGTCGTAGACCTCCGGGCCTGCACCATAGGGGAGCAGGAGGAGCCAGAGTCCAAGAAAACATCAGGGCTAAGCGATACGGAGGGCGCATTTCGAGGTACTGTATACGTGTACGGTGAGAGCACTAAGCATGGTTGTGTGCACGCGCGTTTTTGCTTTGTTATTGTTATATTTCAGATTTCAGCTGCCCACAGACGCTCGGTCGAGCGACTCGTACTCTATCCATTCCCAGTTGAGATTTTATGGCTTTTTGTTTTTTTAGCGATATGCATCGCCATGGGACGTTTTGTTATGCCGAGCCACCAGAACATACATGCTCAAGTCGAATGTTGATACATATACTGTACAGAGACACTCGCCCAGGTGGCCTAAACGAGGTACCTCGAGTGAAAATGGGGCGGTATCACAACAAGCAATATCCTATTCTACAAAGCTTACTCGAGATCGACGTTCTTGTTGGCGGGGCCCACACTGCTGTATGTAGTAGACTGCTTCTTCAGTAGCAAATTGCACAGAGGATATAGATACATACCAGGGTACTTCGTAAATACATACATATATACATACATACATACATATATACATACATACATACTGTAGATACATACACACATAAAGACATAGACATACTTACTTTTTTCTATCTGAGGGATCCCTCATCCCCGCACTCTCAGAGCTCCCACTTCGACACCGCCTCCTTTCCATTTACTTGATTAATTGCCGGAGCTTGCCTCCCTGTCTTTGTTTCCGGTATCATTTTTTGTTCGCGAGAGCCTTTTTATTCCTCGGTTTTGGGTTCGTGAGAGCACGGCAGCGCGGGCGAGCCCGGCACCATCGCGGGTATGGGAGGGTGCTGGCCAGTAGAGGGGGGGGATGGAAGGGGCGCGGTCGCCTTTTTCGTGGCTAGGCGTGGTGTGTCCATCGAGACACGAGGGAAGCATGAAAGGGCTTTGTCTGCGTTGCTACTGGTGGTGCGAATCCACTATGTCCGAAATTATAATAATCGTTTCTTCGTGTAAAATAATATTCAAGCGGTGTTTATTTTTCAACCAAATAGTATTCACAGAGAGATCTGGAGAGACAGCCAGGTCGTTTGAACACCATAATGCTCGAGCGGGCGAACGAGGGCCACGGTGAGCACCGGGCTTCACGCGAGGCGGGCCACGGGGCTCACTGGGGCAGAGAGGCAGTAGAGCTCGACCTGGACCGAATCGATGGCGAGGTGATCGCGGGGGAGCGGGTAGCATCGAGGGTGACAGAACGTGTGACAGTCGTTTTAAAGTTTTTGTTTTTTGGGCGGCGCAATCGCGATATGTCATTTGGAGTATTCGTGTTTCGTGTGTGATTCGAGATGTACGAGCTGGTTCCACGAAAAGGCGTAAAATTCCACCTTCGGGAAATAACAAACGGAATACACTGTTTTTTCAACACTAAAGATATCCACACGACCGCACGAACAAGGGGAACACATCGGTGAAACGATTTTTGTCGTGCGAGTTGTAGTTCGCGAGATATGGACATTGTCGTACTACTTGAGGAGGCGCTATTTCACATAGGGATGGTATTCCCATAGTAAAACCAAGATACTTTGAAATCGGGCCATACCTGGCATGTTTATTTCAGACTGCCTAATTTTAATTTATTTTAATTATTTCTCCCCCCACAAATAGACGCACACTTCCTGAATTATACAGCCTCAGATTGTGTCCCTCATACGGGATATACACCCTACATGAGGACATATAAAACCCGTAAGTACGCGCGATCGAAGTATTACACTCAGCTAGCAAAGATGAGCTTCGACGAAATCTTCGAGCTCACAGCTGTTGTTTTTTTTTATTTTTTTTATTTTTATTTTTATCCTCCGGCGGATGGGTCAAAATAAAGCTTACGCCCTCCACACTTCCACGTCTCACTTCGTGTCGTGTGTCAATTCACTCCATGCCCCCTCGGAAGTATCAGCCCTTGCTGCCTACTACTCCGGAGACTTGAGCATGTTGACCTTTTTTTAATTTTTTAAATATATCGGTCAGTACGTCGACATATTCGATACTCTAGACATACATGTTGACATGATCGCATCAACAAGAGGAAGACGTTCGTGACACTTGTTTTGATTTGCAAGCCGTGAGGGGCTGTTATAAGAAACGCCTCCCAAAGTACTAGAACAATATATGGAGCAATTTTGGCACCTTAGGGGAATATTTACTCTTCACGGGAATCCTTTTTGCGCTTTGTTTGTTTTTTTAGAGTTGGAAAACTACATTTGGCAGGGTTGTGGGCAACAACAAAAAAAAACATGACGACTGGACTTTTTTGAAAAAATAAATATTTCGTGCGTGAGGGGCGTTCAAAGTTGACGAAAAATTCAGAAAAAATGCAAAAATGTCCCTTAACCCATTCAGAACTCAAAAACAAAATCCACACTAATTTCAAGAATTTTGTCCCCAAATACGGGGGACGGGGAAAAATAATAAATAAATAAAAAGTCCAGTCGTCAGTTTTTTCGAGGTGTCATGACGCACAACCCTGCCAAGTTTCGTTGTCCAACTCTCAAAAACCAAAGCGCAAAGTTGCGAAGGTGTAAAGCTCTGGCTGTCGCTGTGGAACCAGCTCGTACATGGATGGTTTGTTTTTTTTCCGACCGTTTTTTTGCGTTTTTGTTTCTCGCTCCTGTCTCATGTCACTTTGTTCTTTGTTAGAGTATACAGTACAGGACAACTAATAAGAAACAGGCTAATAAGAAAAAGCCAGGCTGGTATTTCGAGGGAAATAATAAATTATTGAGTCGTTATCTTGAAATTAGTGTAGAAATCACCCTCTCTCAAATAAGAAATCCAGCCTGGACCAGGTTTTCTGTTTCTTATTAGGTGTCCTGTACTGTATACGAGTACGACGAGTACGAGTACGTATACCCGTACGTACTAAGGCATTAATTAGGTGTTGCGCTGTTGCGCTGGCGCAACATTTGGCCAAAATAACGGTTTTGCGCAACACGCGTATTTGGGCGCGCAACATTTTCGCCGCAGGCGAGATTTTTTTTGGGTGTCTTTTTTTCTTGATAATTAATCGAAATTGGACATCTTTTAGGCCCCTTGTGGTATTCGCCATAGTCGAAAACTAAAATTAGGCACCTTTTTTTGCTATCCGCCGTAGTCAAAAACAAATTTAAAGGCTTTGTAGGTACGAACTGCTGCTGTTGTTGCTGTGCTAACACACAATGATTACTCTCACGGCTATTGGATGGATGTGACTGTGAGACCAACTATTATGGGAAATTTATTTTTGGGCCCTCAGAACTGAGTTTTTTAGCCAAAAATACGCGATTTACTCGGCGGCACGGCCAAAAACACCGATAGACTCGTCAGGATGCTCCCCGTAGTTTTCGTAGAGCTTTCTGACGTACTTTTTCGTTTCTCCAGGGTCGTAGTTTGACTGTTCGTCCAAGTTGCCAGTTCTGAGGACATGATGATTTTTAGCCAAAAATCCTCAAAGATCCAGTATTTTTGGCCCCAGTTCTGACCAACAAGCCTTATTTCTGGAACTGATTATTTGTGATTAGTTGCGCCAAAAATCAAAACGAGACCCTAGAAAAACGGAGAACTGCTCCAGAAAGCCCTCGAAAAACTACGGGGTGGATCTTTAGGAGTGTATCGGTGTTTTTGACTGTCCAACGGAGTAAAACGGGTATATTGGGCCTAGAAATCAGTTCCTGGAGCCCAAAAATAATGTTTCCATAATAGTTGGCCTGTGAGGGTCGTTATCCCGTGATCCACCGTTGATGTAACTCTTTGGCTGACACGCCAACCTGGAACAGCAGGTGCCCCAGAGTTGGTTGATACCGTGACGTGGCCGTGCCCCCCGTCAGCCGCTTGACACAAGGTGCAATACTTTTCAGGGGTGGTGGCATATTAAGTATTTTATTTTTATTGTTATTTGTTTAGCTCCTCACGTGAGGATCTTAATATCATCGAATGCACCCGAATCGTACCTTCGCAAAAGTTGTTCGTGCAACCCAACCAACACTCGATTATACTGATTAGACTATATAGGAGCTAGTTCTAAAACTAAAATGCGCGACCACAGTGAGCACTCTAACCGGTGGTTACTCGCTTGAGAAGCTGAACCGGTCACACCATACGGCGCCTATACTATAATCTAGTCAAGCCCCTTCCGTGGGATGAGTGATAGGCCCTACATAGCCACCCCGCGTACAGACGATTGACGCCGGTCACATTTCCTTTGACACCGTCGTGCTAAATCAAACGACAGCAAAATCACAAACTCGCGTTTCTGTGATGCATAAGATTTACTGTAGATCGTCTACGCCTGACAGTTGACACGATTGTCTCTGTTACCGACCCGATGTGGCGCTTAGACGCCCGTTCCAGCGGGGCTCGGTGTTTGGGCCGTTCAAATTTCGTTACACGGGTAGATCTGTAGCGGGTACGGCTGTAGCCGATATCATGAGGATCAGGAGCTTGAAGACGGACGAAGTGTCATGGAAGTGTATAAGGGCGACCACGAGTAGGTCTTGACGGTGGTGTCCTATATATCTAAAACACGACCGATGCTTCCAGACGGCGGCGGGACATTGACTCCGCGGCAGTCATCGATTTACCACTGCCCAGCCTTTCATGAAGGCTTTTCCGCGTACACTCCGCGGTAGAGAAGTTGTACTACTGTAAGTTTGGGTGATACACTGGACAGGAAATAGTTATCTAACCCCAGCCAAATGGTCAACGGATAGTTCAAGAGCCCAAGGAAGTATGGGTAGGACCACTGGCTGGGGCAGGAGGCCTCAACTAATCCAATACTTACTTTAAATGATCGTTGAAAGCGTACAAGAATACCACAGTATTCGCCATAGTCGAAAACTAAAATTAGGCACCTTTTTTTGCTATCCGCCGTAGTCAAAAACAAATTTAAAGGCTTTGTAGGTACGAACTGCTGCTGTTGTTGCTGTACTAACACACAATGATTACGACAAGGCACGAATCACACCCACCCACAGCAGGCAGCGCAGCGCCGTGCTGTGACCGAGCCGTGTTGCTGTGCTTTCTCTTTCGAATATACAGCTTTGTTGTCCTGGAGCATGGAGATTATAATAATGTGTGCATCCCGAGCATGTTTTGCATGCATGCCAAGTCCGCCTTTTCTTCGCTGCACCATGAACCTCTTGGCATTTTCAAGTCGGTGCTTGCACTACATCATGATCATTGAGCCTCTTCTGCCCCTTTCCTTGCGCGAGCGTAGCGGGCGGCGTCAGCCGCCCGCGGAGCGGAGCCCTTCCTTGTGCATACATACATAAAGACATAATGCATACATATGTACAACATACATACATACATACATATATGTCTCCGAGACGGGGTCTTACCGTTCTTGTCGCCGACGACCACGACGCACCAATCGCTGGCTGCCGCGAGCTGTCGCACCGTATCTGTGGGCTCAAATATCGACGTCACCACAGCCCACCGCTCGCACATCTCCGGCTCGTCCGGCCGCGGGAACTGTTCGCGCCGCTGCGAACCCAAGCGCTGCCCCTGATAGACCCTGATCTTGTCCATCTTGAAGACTCGTCCCCCCGTTGCCGACGATGCCTTGTCCGCTTCCACCTCGACCACGGCGAGTTGCCTCGCGGCGCTACGAGACATGGAGGGGGTAATCAGGTCCTGGAGATTGCTATTCGTGGCGATGTGGATGGTGTCGCCATTGTGTTCTCGTTGAGAAGGGGACGCACCGATCCAGGCGACTCCGACTCCGATTCCGATTCCGTACCCGCCTGCGATCGCTGCGACATACCCCAGCGCGGAGGGCAAAGACACCGGCATAGTGTTTTATAGGTGTAAATAAAGGTTGTTGTGCCTATCCGTGTGCCTGCTAGTGGCGGAACTTGGAGGCTGGAACACCTTTTACCTACTCCAGCTCAAAAATTAGACGCAACCTAAAGGTTAACAAGTAGTTTTTGGTCCCAAAGTGGTTTGCAAGTTTTGCTCAAATGAACACACAAATTATTGGTGTAGCGGTGCCGTCGTACGGTGTGAAATTTGTCCCCCAACCGGTCGGTAAATAGGTTTAGTCCCGTACCATTCGTGGGCCGTTTAAAACGCTCGTGAGAATTGTTTCAGTAGAATTTAAACTTATATAAAGAATGCAAATATGGTTGAGGTACACCATGTAACGAGACTAAGGCGAATTCTGTGCGATTGTTCTTGAGGAATTTCCGGGTCAGGGGGTTGGGTTTATGGGTTCGGGTTACGGCTACTAGTTAAGTACCCGTCCAATGGTCTCTGTTGTGGTCCTTCTTCACATAAAACCGTTTCGTTCTACCAGAGTTGCACATTGTGGTTTTTTTTTTTCCTTTCTTGAAGATGTCGATCGCCTTTTAATTTCAAAACAAATCGAACAGAACCCCTGGAAACTGGGAACTTCTGGAAGAGAGCTCGAACAGCAGCAGTCCCTCTCAACAGAACGTCCGATTTTGAGCTCTCCGCGAGGACATAAGCTGATTATTACCACAGGTACCAGGTATATGTATGCATCATAGTGTGTGTGTGTTCTTCACATTAAACCTTCCTTTCTACCCGTCGACATCCAGCACACCCAGTGTCCGTGCCGATTCATCATCCTAAAAAGGTACCAGTTCTGTGGTCACAAAACTACGACACAGAGATACTACGCTCAGTGCAGTAAGCAGAGCAGACAATGCAATGCCATATACGACAGGCAAGACCTACCCTGCTAGCAATCCAGGTGCATGCAAGAGAAAAAAAGAGAAAAGAAAGAAAAAAGCGAAAAGGAAAAATAATAGAAAGTAAACATACTGAAGCAAATCAACAATCAAGCAACCAAACAAAAGCATGACAAAATGAAAAAAAAAGTGTCGTGCTTCTCCCAGATGAGATGCGACATCCAATAAAAATGAAAGGGCAGCGGCCAAAAACAGGTATACCTGGTGCGTTTGCGGCCAAAAACAGGTAGATACTTAAAATCAAGTAAAAATCGCACTCCACGTGCCCTGCCAACGTGCCCTGCCATTGGTCCAAAACTCGTTGTACCTGTTTTTGCCTCTTTAAAACCCAGGTATACCTGATTTTGTCTACTCTGCTTGACTTTCACCTTTTTTTGCCGTTTTTAAGCCAATCAGAGGCCCTTCGTAGTTCCACCCTATGCCTCCTATACAAATGCCGACGTACGCGGAGACCCCTTCCTCCTTGCGCACCTCGCACCACACGCCACTCGAGCGACACACATATCTGCCTGCACACCTCCGCCGAAATAATACGAAATAGAAGGCTCCCCTTCGGGATTGTGGTTGACTTGGAATACCACAGGGATGTCGCAAGCTGAGAAGGGAGAATACAGCAGCAGGCGTTTGTTCCTCGTACTAATAGTAGCAGCTACTCGTATACGTAGCCACCGGGCGAGCACGAAGAACACGAAAAAAACTCTTCTTTGCGTTGCAAGGAACGGCAGGTTCGTGGGGTGCGTTTTAAACTTGATTTTAGTATGTACCTGTTTTTGGCCCCGAACGGCCCAGGTGTACCTTTTTTTGGCCGCTGCCCAAATATAAATGTAACAAACAAAAACTACCGGCACTACGAGTATATATAAATGCTATTTACTGTAGTAACGGATGGAACTACAAAAATATTATGCTCGTAGGATATAATGCTCGTATTTAGTAATAGGATATATATAGCCGGTCGCCCCGGTGGTCTATTAATAGCAGTAAACCACGAAGACAGCTAAGGTTGACGTTGGGGGTTCGAGTCTCCGTACGCACGGAGATGTTTACTATCAAATGACACCAACTGTCGAGAGCGCCTATTATAGCGTGGGTAGGCACAGTTCGACGCGAGTCGACGAGGGAAGAAAGCGTTGAAACCTTCTCGCGATAAAAAATGCAAGGCACGTACCGTGGTGGGAGGGGGGAGAGGAGCCTACTATGTGACCCCGGATCTGAGTTACGACTAAGAGGGAGAGAGGAAAGAAGGAAAGAAGGGCGAGGATAGTAAATGGGATGGAAAAAGAAACTAAAAATCGTGTAGANACATGTTGACATGATCGCATCAACAAGAGGAAGACGTTCGTGACACTTGTTTTGATTTGCAAGCCGTGAGGGGCTGTTATAAGAAACGCCTCCCAAAGTACTAGAACAATATATGGAGCAATTTTGGCACCTTAGGGGAATATTTACTCTTCACGGGAATCCTTTTTGCGCTTTGTTTGTTTTTTTAGAGTTGGAAAACGACATTTGGCAGGGTTGTGGGCAACAACAAAAAAAAACATGACGACTGGACTTTTTTGAAAAAATAAATATTTCGTGCGTGAGGGGCGTTCAAAGTTGACTAAAAATTCAGAAAAAATGCAAAAATGTCCCTTAACCCATTCAGAACTCAAAAACAAAATCCACACTAATTTCAAGAATTTTGTCCCCAAATACGGGGGACGGGGAAAAATAATAAATAAATAAAAAGTCCAGTCGTCAGTTTTTTCGAGGTGTCATGACGCACAACCCTGCCAAGTTTCGTTGTCCAACTCTCAAAAACCAAAGCGCAAAGTTGCGAAGGTGTAAAGCTCTGGCTGTCGCTGTGGAACCAGCTCGTACATGGATGGTTTGTTTTTTTTCCGACCGTTTTTTTGCGTTTTTGTTTCTCGCTCCTGTCTCATGTCACTTTGTTCTTTGTTAGAGTATACAGTACAGGACAACTAATAAGAAACAGGCTAATAAGAAAAAGCCAGGCTGGTATTTCGAGGGAAATAATAAATTATTGAGTCGTTATCTTGAAATTAGTGTAGAAATCACCCTCTCTCAAATAAGAAATCCAGCCTGGACCAGGTTTTCTGTTTCTTATTAGGTGTCCTGTACTGTATACGAGTACGACGAGTACGAGTACGTATACCCGTACGTACTAAGGCATTAATTAGGTGTTGCGCTGTTGCGCTGGCGCAACATTTGGCCAAAATAACGGTTTTGCGCAACACGCGTATTTGGGCGCGCAACATTTTCGCCGCAGGCGAGATTTTTTTGGGTGTCTTTTTTTCTTGATAATTAATCGAAATTGGACATCTTTTAGGCCCCTTGTGGTATTCGCCATAGTCGAAAACTAAAATTAGGCACCTTTTTTTGCTATCCGCCGTAGTCAAAAACAAATTTAAAGGCTTTGTAGGTACGAACTGCTGCTGTTGTTGCTGTACTAACACACAATGATTACGACAAGGCACGAATCACACCCACCCACAGCAGGCAGCACAGCGCCGTGCTGTGACCGAGCCGTGTTGCTGTGCTTTCTCTTTCGAATATACAGCTTTGTTGTCCTGGAGCATGGAGATTATAATAATGTGTGCATCCCGAGCATGTTTTGCATGCATGCCAAGTCCGCCTTTTCTTCGCTGCACCATGAACCTCTTGGCATTTTCAAGTCGGTGCTTGCACTACATCATGATCATTGAGCCTCTTCTGCCCCTTTCCTTGCGCGAGCGTAGCGGGCGGCGTCAGCCGCCCGCGGAGCGGAGCCCTTCCTTGTGCATACATACATAAAGACATAATGCATACATATGTACATACATACATACATACATACATATATGTCTCCGAGACGGGGTCTTACCGTTCTTGTCGCCGACGACCACGACGCACCAATCGCTGGCTGCCGCGAGCTGTCGCACCGTATCTGTGGGCTCAAATATCGACGTCACCACAGCCCACCGCTCGCACATCTCCGGCTCGTCCGGCCGCGGGAACTGTTCGCGCCGCTGCGAACCCAAGCGCTGCCCCTGATAGACCCTGATCTTGTCCATCTTGAAGACTCGTCCCCCCGTTGCCGACGATGCCTTGTCCGCTTCCACCTCGACCACGGCGAGTTGCCTCGCGGCGCTACGAGACATGGAGGGGGTAATCAGGTCCTGGAGATTGCTATTCGTGGCGATGTGGATGGTGTCGCCATTGTGTTCTCGTTGAGAAGGGGACGCACCGATCCAGGCGACTCCGACTCCGATTCCGATTCCGTACCCGCCTGCGATCGCTGCGACATACCCCAGCGCGGAGGGCAAAGACACCGGCATAGTGTTTTATAGGTGTAAATAAAGGTTGTTGTGCCTATCCGTGTGCCTGCTGTGGGGAACTTGAGGCTTAACCCTTTTACTACTCCAAAAATTAGACAACACTAGTTCCAAGTAGTTTTGTCCCAAAAAAGTGGTTGCAGTTCTGAACAAAAATCTTGGTGTAGCGTGCCGTCCGTGTGTGTTGTCCTCCACCGGTCGGTATAGGTTACCCGTACCCCGTTTAAAACGGAGAATTGTTTCAGTAGAATTTAAACTTATATAAGTGCAATATGGTTGAGGTACACCATGTACGAGACAAGGCGATTCTGTGCGATTGTCTTAGGATTCGGGTCAGGGTTAGGGTTAGGGTTCGGGTTAGCTACTATTATAGTACCCGTCCATGCGTCTCTGTGTGGTCTTCACATAAAACCGTTCGTTCTACAGAGTGCACATTGTGTTTTTTCTTTCTACACAGTTTACTTGAAGCTAGTCTGCGTTAGTGCGGGATCATGTTTTAAGCAGTGAAAGA
>MEHQ01000952.1:0-11327 GCA_008828725.1 Saccharina japonica | reverse complement strand
ACGGAAGACCGAACACTGCTGTTGGTCCTGTAGATGTACCCCCCTTCCTTATTGTGGGGTTGCAATGTGCGAGCTTCGTGCATCTATCACGTCGCTCGTTGTGGAATACTTCGGTAGGTACTCGGTTTGCTGCACACTTGGAATGCCGGCGTTGATTCTATCAACATCACGATCGGGTCTATTTGATTCTCGATACGATGCTGTAGTCGTCTCAGCCTCGGGGCGAGTGGGGCTTATGGTAGGAGTTAAACAGCCGAAACTAGCACCCTTTATATGTGTCAATGTAACGTTTTTGCGGTGAATGGACTACAGCGTAGAGGCTTGGTGATAATCGATGTTAAACTGGCTCGCGAGCGTCGCTCGGAAGATACGTGTGATAAGGAACGGTGGTGCTGTCTGGGCCGAAGGTGCAATATATCGGGTGGAGAGATAAGCGAGTGATCGAGTGGGCGTAATCACTGTCTACCAACGCGGAAAGCCATGCACTTTACGGCTACGTAGATGTGTCGCGTGGGTCATTATAATGACAAGCCCACAGCAAATGTTTCCTGATTTCTTCCCGTGTGCATTAATGCTTGATCGTGGCAAGTTAGCTTTGTTTGTGACATTGCCAACGTCTCGACGAAGACTCTCGTAATGGGTTAATGCGTTGTACTTACCCAATATATAACAGTAAGTACCGAACAAGCAGGTATGTCTACCCAGACATCGAATAGTAGATATACTGAGTACTTATGCCTGTCCTGCTTACCAGGTGTGCGTATTCCTTCGGTGTGTGTTGTTCATGATATTACTGTGATCGATACGGTTTTACGGAGGTAGTGGGTTTATAGCACGTGACGATAATGTTTTGTTCTGGGTGGCATGTCCCCGGATCAGGGAAGATGTTTATTTTCAGAGTTGGTTCATCGTTTTCCGTGGGCGAGATGAGACATGCCGTTTTAACCCTGATGTTAAACAGTAGTGAATGGGTGATGGGATTTCGACACTTTGCTGTTTTTCAGCGAACAGAGAAACTGTTGTTCCCGGTTTGCGGATTCGGACTTTAGTTTGGACTTTGAGTTTTGGTTTTCGGAGTGGGTTTGGAGTCATCGTGTTATCGCGATGCTTTAGCATCAACTATTCGATGTCGTACCTGGGAAATATCGAAGTATACTGATATTTTACAAGGAGTTGCACAGGTATGTGCACTATCATCTAACCTATTCAAAGTCTATAGTGATGCCATGGTAGTAGCAGTCGAAGCAGCAAAGCAGGGCGTCACGGTGGTGGAAGATACGGCGTCGGGATTGATGTTTACGGATTATTTCGTGAGCATATCAGAAACACCCAAAGGACTGTAGAAACAAACAGACAAGACACTAGGAAATTGAGAGCGAAGTGCGCAGTAGTCGTGTGTAAAGAAGATAAGGAGAGTCCGGTAACTTTTAAGTGGAAGTGGGGAGAAGACGAATTGCCGATCGTAGACCAGTGTACGTACCTTGGCATAAATATCTCAAAATACTGCTCTTGGAATGCACACATAGCACGTGTAACAGAAAATAGCAAAACTCACACGTAGGCAAAATCGAAGCGATCTTAACAGACTCGCGCCTTGACACTAACATTAAGATACGCATCTTGATGAATGTGATTGTACCAAAGCTAGACTATGCAGGAACAGTATGCGAAGGGGACGCGAAGTTCATAACACAGCTGGAAACAGTACATATGACAGCAGCTGAAAAAATACTAGGATGCTCGAATACGACGAGTAATCTATCTATTATATATAGTTCGTCTGATGCCCAAAAAACAATACTTTAATCAAGTGATCTTTGATGTCCAATTTATCATAGCAACTTAGAGTGGAGCAAATGCATTTTTTTGTTTCTCCCACACACATTCAAAACGCACGCTTCTCCCTACGCCGGCATGGACGGCACCGTCTTCTTACGTCCCAGGTTGGCATACTGAGGTACAACTCTCGTATGTATGTACGTGCGCCGTGCTTGTCGTCGTGGCCACAGCGATTCGCGGCTGCTCTACGTACGTACGAGCATTGCAGCAGTGCGGTTGCTACTTTTAATTTTTGCTGAGATTATATCGTTCATCCTCGCTCTGGTCGTACTCGTATCATATGATACGTACGTCGCCTTCTGTCACCGTGCGCGACGAAAGCACCACTGCTTTAGAAACGGAAGGGGTCTCTGAAGGCCCCTAAATAACACCCCCTCCTCCTCTGCTCGTGTTGAAAGCTGTCCCGAGTTCGCGAAGCTTGGTCATGTTGCATGGCCTACTTACCAGGTACCAGGGCTGGCCTGGGGAAACAAGCATACGTATCCCACCCCATACCGTAGGTACCAGGTAGCAGGTACCAGAGAGCACCAACAACCATCCTCAAGTCAAGCACCGCCACAACCACCACCACCAACRACCACCACCACCAGCTGACAGCCAGCAGCAGCAGACACTTGTCGATGGTGGTGTGGGTGGTGGTGTTGTGTTTCCTGGTTTTAGTTTTACAACAAATCTCGATCGACTCTCCAGATGGCAAGAAATAGACCATTTTTCAGATTTACATCGATCTACCTGCTGTACAATCCAACGACTGCTTCGTGAAATCTAAACGAGGTCGCATCTCGTTCTAAGGGCTCCGCTCGCCACTCTAGGGCTCACAGTGTTCAAACACGAGCACCCCATTCCCCATGCGATAGCATCGAGCGTTGTACGGTGCGTACTGCTGTTGTTGTGGATGGGTACACCACAGCCTCGTACGAGCGCACCCAAACCACAGGTATCTTGTCGCCCTTTGCCTTGTCGACCATCAGCAGTCTCGCAAGCGATTTTTTATGCGTACGAAAAAGCGATTTTGCACAGGGTATAATGACGCTTTCATGTTCCTGTTCACGAAAACTAAAAAACATTTGGCAGCGAAAAATTAAAACTTTTTAATAGAGCTGAATTTTGTCGAATGCGGCGCGAAACTGAACTTCGATATCCTGGTACCAGGATATCATACTCAGGCTAAGACGGTGCCGCGAGACACCATAGCTCTTCGACGACACATACGTCAGAGCGACGCTCAGGTGACATGCTCACGACATTCTCGCGAGCCTGCATCATGCTGTCTGTGCACGTACGTACATACATACATACAATGTGCCTGCTGTATATAGTACGTACGAAAAATTGTTTACGTAGGCAGCAGTACGTATTTCTATGATACGTACGTATACGACACACCACTGCTGCCGTACGAATACCCGGGAAACGGTCAGCGCATCCCTGTATTCCGCGGGAACACAATGAACATAACCCCTCAGGGGGAGAGAGGATAATATGTCATCCCCAGCAAAATATTAAGCCTGCTGTCTGTGCACGTATTGTGAAAAGTACGTTACGCATATATCGGACGTACTATCAACTAACTGCTGTATTTACTACCATGGTACAGTACAGTGTGTACATGCGTTCAATGTGTCTACTGTACGACGTACGTACACATCCAGCAATCAATCAATGCTGCAGAGTAGTATTTGTGCCCTATTCCATTTTTCACGAAAAAATCGGCATGCAAGCATGCACGAGCAAATGATCTCGATCATCAGCACAGCCACAGTCTCGCGAGCGATTTTGCAAGCCCCTTTCGCGATGACCGCGAGACAACCGACAACAACAGACAACGTGCTCTCAGGAAGCAGCCAGCCCCCCGCATTGATTCGGAGTCAATCCCCATCGTTTCTATTTTCTTCACCATTTGTACTCCTATTAAGAACCTTCGCCGTGCAATTTGATTCCTATTCATTCCTGTTCATATTTATTTTGACCCTCTATCATCTCATTACTACTTGCTTCAAGTCTGGCCCTACCGCCGTGGGGGCGGGAGGGCCGACTTATTCCCTAGTACTAATATAAGAAACGCAACTAGGAATGTACCCACTTGAGAAAAATAGAGACGTGATAAAGTTGAGATGGCAATATAAAGTAAAGAACAGTGCCAAATAARGAGGTTGCCAGCCATAGCTGATAAAGCTGTATGGAGAAAGTAACCAAAGGGCGAGCTGGAATAAGGTGGGATAGCGTAGTCGGAGAAAGTATGGGAGGATAGTAGTAAACCAAAAAGAGATGCTGGCCATAGAGAAATTTAGCGGATACAAGACAGAAGTAAAAGAAAGGAAGAAAGAAGGGAAAGGCTACGCTGAGAAAAAGGTGGAAGGAGGAGAACACTTAGAATATACGGGGGGTTAAGAGAAGGGATAGAATGAAAAGTATTGCACGGCCCAATGGACTTGAAATGCTTGAACTGCGATTTCGTGTAGGGCACGTGGACCTGCCAGAAAGAAGAAATAGGTATACCCGTAGCCGGGAGGAGGAAGTAAATGCACAGACGTGCCCTTGTGGCAAATCAATAGAGAGCAGAACTCAAATAGAGGGGGAATGTGAATAGTACAAGTAGGAACGGGATGTGTTAGAGATGAGGAACATATAGACGAATGTGACATGGAGAAGTTTGGTACACTATTAATAGATAGCAGCGAGAAAACGATCGCTGTCTTAGGAGATAGATGGTGGCCACAGGCGGCGAAACAGGAAGGGGGTAAGATTAGCAAAACATTTACATGTAATATTGGAAACAAGGTAATGAGCGCCCAATTGTTGGAGGTGTCTCTATTAGGAGCAGGAACGGTGCTCCGTGTCGAAAGGGATGCGTGGTCAATGGTCAAATGACTAAGGCAAGCAACAAATGAGGTCCCCCCCCCGCTCAGTGCCGAGGCTGGTCTGGGTAATCGGACCACTCATTTGTGGCACAGAACACGCTTTCTGAGTTTTTGGGCCGGGTTTGGGGGACTTTTGGCGTATTTCGTGTTCGGTCCTTCTTCGTCCTGCCAACCCCCCCCCCCCGCTCGGGAGCCGGGGGGCGATCTGTGTAAAATAGAGTACTCATACTGTGGCACAGGACTGCACGACTTCTGGTTCCAACCTTTCGCGTTTCCGTCGTCACATCCTCGCCTGTACCCCCCTCACGGGTGGTTGGCCGATGAATTTCGATTACGTGTTGTTTCTGCCCCTTTCGGGCAGGCTTTCCTTTCTTTGTTTTATTGGCGTTCCTTGTCGGCTTCGTAACCTTGCCGTTCAGGGGTGTGTAAGTGGATTTTGAGGAGCAGCATCTCCGACTCATGTTACAGTTCGTGGAATCGGGGCTTCCATGAATTTATAATATTTTTGCATATATGGCTCATCAGAGTGGGCTAATGTTATGGTACTGCTTGAATGATGTGGGAGTGCCGGTAATTGCCTTGTAACAGATATCAGGGTCGCGTTTGTAGTACTTGGGAGGCGTATCTTAGATGGAAACCAGGGATTTTCCAAGGCGAGGTTAATCGAGCCTCCTGCCTTTTCAGTATTTCATCGTGCAAAAAGGAATGAACGTGCTCCTTTTCTATCTCTAAGCAAACAGCACACGTGAGTACCAACGAGTACCTGTTCAATAATAGGCAAACCTGGCAAATAATAATATGTGTCGTTACCCGATCTGATCATATCACATAGGCCGGTGGCGTTTGCTATATAACCGACAAGTAACCTACCACCAAACCATCCAATCTGCTGAATCAGGAATGCAGCCAGTTTTGTTCCGAAGGACAGCTTCCCAGGAGTTGGGAACTCGGTACGGTGTCGCATGAAGGAAGAGCAAAATTACACCGAAATCCATCGACCTCCTGGAATTCCAAATAGGCCTCCTGCAAGTTATATTGTCTTTCTCTCCACCATCAGGCTTCCAGAACCTTCTCAAGAGTTATTCCGTAGTCTACTACTCCTCGATTATCAATCAATCAAACAGGTAAGTTTCTGACATATACACATAATAAATCAAGTTCCCTTACGTCTACATACTCCCGAGAGTCAATGGAACAAGTACGTTTCTCACATATCAATCCAAATCAGTGTTTCTCCATGCATACCAGGTATTGTAATACCGGTAGTACGGGCTTGGAAGGCCGGTAATTACCTCAATTATAGGAAGTTGGTCCGATTTCGTATTTGTTGGATGACATTCGTATTCGGTATTCGGGGTATTTACAATATCTGTGGGCCATACTTGAAGCCCATCCCGAGCCAGATGTCATCTGCCTCGGGGATTAATATAAGCTGCTTCTCTTCTACGCTTGACTCTACGGAAAGTGAGTAACACCAAGGATGCTTAATAGACAAACCTGCAAGGGGATACTCTGTGTCTCACCCAGTCTTATCACATGTGGCGTCTTTGGCTTAGCGACTAGTCTTCTAGCTCTTTGGTCGGAGACATCGGCCTACGTGCAGAAGACACTTCATCTCGGAACAACGCTTCGCAAGACTCGAGACGGCTGCACGAGTAAGCCCGAGACATGGAGCCAGGTGTTTCGATTACTCCGCTCTCCGCCAGTTGTCACGCAACCCCGTAGAGACGCTGACCCAAGCCCATCGGCAGACCCTTAGCCCCGCGCTCCACCAGCTTGCTCCTTGCAGCTCTGCAAGCCCGCCGGCATTAGCCCCTACACCGCCTCTGTCCCCGACGCCTCTGGGCTTGCCCAGAGCTTTGCTGCCTGACATGCCACCGAGCACGCAGCTTGGTACACCTGGCCTGCACATAATGTTTACCTCGGCGTGCATACTGGATTCAAGACCACGGATAATCAGTGACACAGCAAGCCATCTCGCCGAGGACTACATGGGGCCTCGTGCAGCATTGCAGGCCGAGCCAGGCCGATCTTTGTGGGAGTCGCCTTGGACTTCCAGCACTGCACTGCGATAGGCTTGTGCCCTCGGCTCCCTGAGCACGTGCAGAGGGCTCTGGACTGATCCATTCTGCCTCTTCCTCGCGAAAGCAGGCGGCTCTCGATGGGATAATTTTTAGTCGCGATTATTTTCCCGGTACAACAGCTACGTACAGACTGTTTATATGAGTCTTTATACAGGCGGTTATTTTGGATGCTTTTTCAAGCGTCAGTAAGGTTGGGCGTCTTTTCCTACTATTAATACCAGTGCAGGAGCCCTCCAACAAGGAGTAACTGCGTAGCTTCCAACAACAGGGTGTTCATCCCCTTCTCGCTCGTCTCGCAATGAAGCCGCGCTTCTTTGATTCGCTCACGCTCTCCAATGAGCAAACGACGAGCCGCGGTGCTAACTCCCTTCTCTGCCGCACACCACGCTACAGCCTGCTGTTAAACAACCCGGCATTTTGTTTTCGTGTCACGGGTTCCGCACATGTAACACGGGATACTGAATTGCAGTATAAGCACCGAACTTCGTATAGTTTTACCGTATCCTCGCCTTCAACTTGCAAGTGCAGCATGTTTGACCTGCCGCTAACCCGACTCTGCGCCGTCGTACAAGGGACTTTGCCGTACGCGTCACAGCTGCATAGCCAAGCAGCTTGATAGCTTCGCCTGCTTCTCGAACCGTGCCCATCGCGCATACCGTTAGCCTAGTTAGGCACCCTGCGCGGATAGAACGACTTACTCTGGTCGGCTAATGCCTCTCCCTTGTACATACGCACGAGAGCACGCTGCTGTACATGCGCGGATCGTTCGACCATGATTTCTGCGATTTGTTTGCCACGAATTTCTCCGTGCATACAAAAAAGTGATGGTTCATTCAATTACGGTATAGGTGCTGAAACTCGTGCTGCCCTTATATACGACAGAAGTGTGCCCTTATACTCGACAGCGTGGTTTTATATACGACAGTGTGCCCTTATAGGCCCTTTTATGCGGCAGTGCGCCCTTATAAACAGCAGTGTGCCCTCGTATACGGCATTGGGCCCCTGTATCATATACTGTTATAGGCACTATACTGCCGTTTTTACGGCAGTGGGTACTATGTCTCCTCTGTTGTACTGTTGCTGCAGGCACTATACTGCCATTTACACGGCAGTGGGTACTGTGTTACCCCTGCTATAATGCTGTGAGAAGTGGTTGTGGCCTTTGTCATGCTGTGGAATCGAAATGATTTTTATGAACGACAGCGGGTGTTTACTACCTGCATTTATAAATGTCGGTGTATATTATGCCTTTTTTGTAACTGCCGCGGGTTAGGTGCTACCCCTTTTATAAATTATGCCGGTACATACTTATATAAACCTAACTAACTCTTTTATACTGCAGTAGGTAGGGTGCAGGCGCTGGCCTTTTATAACGCAGTCAATGGACATAGCTTTCCACGCTGCATTGCGTACTGCTGTTCAGACGGATACTGTCCGTTACTATTCGGTTGGTGCAGACGCTGACCTTATGTAATGCAGTCAATGGAAATTCACTTCCACACTGCATTGCGCGGGGGGTGCTGTCCTTTTATTGCTGTGGGTGTTGAAACTGCGGTTGGCGTGGGTATGGGCCTTTATACTGCTACCTGGTGTGTACGAGGCCCTGTGCTTTCCTGTTTGGGAGAACAGCTATACATACTACTCGTAGGCGCACCGCCGCTCTACCTCTGCCCCATACATCCTTAACGTGTTGCACCCCGTCCCGGCCCCATCCCCTGCCCTCTTCCTTACCGCCCTCTTCCCAAAGATGGTGTCGTCTGGTGACGAACGGCCTTCGTAGCGCAGGTTGCGATCTCATAGGCGTTCCCGTCGGAGTGGCCGGGAATCGGAGTCTTCTTCGCGTTCGCGATCGCGCAACTCCCCCCCGTCGGGCCTCTTCTGAGACAGCGGTTCCTGGCAGAGAAATATTGGAGGGCATGCCCCAGCCGGCGACCTTTCTTCAGCCCGGAGACAGAGCCGACCCCAGCGGAGGAGACACCGCGCCTCCAAGATGAGAAGGAAGAGGCACAAACTTCTTTCGGCTCGTCGGTTCGTCAGCACGAGCCCTCGCCACGTCCCACCGAGCGTCAGCACGGCACCTCCCCGAGCGCGACAGCGCGGACGGCTGCCAATAGAAGCGGACATCGCCTCACAACGGGACGGGGTACTGTGTCGATGCCTCCCCGACCAGCAAACTTGAGCGTCTGGAGCGAGCCCAACAGCAGGCGAAGGAGGTGACGCTCCAACCACGACAGTACCTTCGTGCTATACCGCTGGAGGTGGACGCGGCGGAGCGAGTGGAGAAGGAGCCTGTCGTGGCTACTACCATGGAGCTCGAGGCCGTCGCTCGGGCAGCCAGGGGTAGAGACACCGACGCTGCTCCAACCTCGCTCTTTCTCACGCGCCAACAGGGCGTCACTTCCTGGTCGAGACGGCCGGGTGACGATGCCTTTGTTGATTGTACTCATTAACACAACGCATAGATCCATCGTGTAGTCAGGAAAGTTTCCACATACTTGATAGGGTTTTGTGTGGGATATTAGGACATCGGGGTGTTTTATGACGCCGCTCGATATTCTCTGAGGTTTGGGGCGAGTCAGCTCGAAGCAACATAGGGAATAATGCATAGTACTGCGAGTACAAGAGTATACGCAGCGTTTAGTACGATACTACATCGTATATGTCCGGACTGCAGAGTAACACAACCCTTCGTCCAGTGTCCGTTACTCTGGTATGTACTGCTGCTGTTGATAGTGGAGTTGTAAGCAGGAGCTGAAAATTTGTTTTGCGCGGTACTGCTGTACATGTTTACCAAGTAGGAGAATTGGATGAGATAATACGCGTACATACAGCAGTACAAGGTTCCCCTCCGGGACGTGCCTGGGGGAGTGGCGCAAGGGCGAATCGAAAACCTACTATTAATATCAAAACAACAGCATGCGATATTGTATCATACGCATATCATATTGTATACCTGCCTAAGAAATCCACTTAGTTTTTGTGTGCTTCCTGTCTTATATTATGGGGGTCTGGGTTACGTACAATACAAAAAAAAAAAGTATCCAGAGTCATCGCCAAGGATCGAACTCAAGCCTTCAAGGATAAAATCGTGCATGGTGACCGTTTGCCTATACTTTTAAAGATACAGTTTGTACTACACGATTATTTGTCCCGGCCCGCGTCAGACACACGACAGGTCGCACATACATGATGCAAGCACAGCAGCAAGCAACAACAGAACAGCAGCAGAAGAGAGAGAGATGGTGGTGCCTGATGACGGATGCAAGCCTGCTGCGATGAAGCAACCACTAATTAATAGCCACAGCAGTATACGGTGGATCCGCCACAGTCACGTCTGCTGCTTGTGCTTCTAGCCGGGGCTGTGGCGTTGCTTGTGTTCGTTGCATTTTGTGTGATGTATCGTGGTATTCAAAAGCGGTAATTAATTTCCGGTCAGAGTGGGCGTGGCTCTGTTACACACACAGCAGCAGAACAGAAAAGGGTAGATAGATGGTGTGGATTATGGACGGTAGGCTCCGATAGACACAGCTAGCCACAGCACTACAGCAACATCAACAGCAGCAGCGGGTAGAAGAGTGGTGGTGGTGGTGTCGTTTGGTGACGGATTGCTGGCTCCTATGAAAGCAAAACTACTCGTAGCAACAACAGAGCACATCACAGATCTGCCTTCGAGGCGCACAGTGTTGTATCACTCTGCCCGGAAAAGTAACGACAGTCTATATATAGTTTTAATTAACAAAAGTTTCTTACATTCCGGGACAGCGGAGAGATTCGTACATGAGCATCGATCTGCAGGTACCATGCCTCGGAAAATCGCAGGCTTCGACAAAAGCAACTCGTCACGGTACAGCACGGATCTGAGGCACGCGCATGCATGATGTAATGGCTGCTGCTGCTGCTGCTGCTGCTGCTGCTGCTGCTGCTGGGCAGCAGGGTTGTAACATTGAGGTTGTACTGTTTGTAACACGCTCTCTGTGGTGCTGCTGTTGTTCGTGTGTGCTCCCCGTGCTTTCGGCAAGAAACGCACAAAAAACGCACGACTGAACATAAACAGGGCCTCACGCAGCGAAACCCGGGAAATCGGCTTATCCACTCCCGCGCGAAAAAAAACTTTGAGCGCCCGCCACGCGAGCTACAGTGCTCGGATCGAGCTCAAACCTCGACCAATGTGTCCGGCCGGGCCTCCCGTGTCGGGGTGCTTAGCGTTTTGCCGAAAAGCGCTCGCGCGAAGAGAAAAGTTGCGAAAAGTGCGAAAATTTCACAAACATAACTATACTACAAGGCTCCCCTTCGGGGAGTGGGGTGTTCCCCGCGGGGTGACGCAAGCTGGCATGTTACAGCGGAAAACCGACCATCGTAATCCAGCGGTAACCGTATAAAACGGTTGTTGCTAACGTACGCATTTAAGTTTAGAAGAAAATTGGGGTTATGCCACATGAAAATGAAACACGTATTTGTCTCACAAATCGCGACGTCACCTTTCTTTCTTGAATTTGTCACAACTTGTCATTTTCACGGTTTGTGGTATATATCAGGAGTGTGG
>MEHQ01001260.1:10004-24623 GCA_008828725.1 Saccharina japonica | reverse complement strand
ACGTAGTACCGGCGTCTCGCACATATTTGTCTAATTGTTGTTTTGTTGGTTCTGTTGTTGTTTTCTTTTTGATGTTTTTTCCTGTTTTTTTCCTGGTTTGTCTTATTGCTTTTCGGTTGAGAGGTAATGTTTTGGCTTTTCGGCTTGGGTTAACGATTTTTCTTGGTTTCGTTTTCACTGCTTTTGTTTTGATATAATTCTCTTAGGAGATCTCGTATTTCGTTGTTGTTTTCGCTTCTTTTCGTTGGCTTTTTTTGTTTATTGTTTCTTGGGAGAGCTGTCGTCTTTCGACTTTTGTTTTCGCTTTGTTTACTTTCTTGTTTTTTCGTTCATTGTTTTCGACAGAGCTCTTTACCTATGTTGTTTTTCTGGGGGGGGGTTCTCTCTCGCCGCCGCCGGCGAACAGGTGTTCTCGACCGTGAACAACAACCAGGTCGCGGTGACCGTGTACAGCATGCCTCCCAAGGTGAGAGATAATTACTTCAGAAGGCGCCCGCTATTGAGAAACGTCCACCTGTTGCGGTTACCATTGTCATTACCGTTGCATACCGTGACGTATATATACCGTCACCCTTGCCGTTATGGCTGTCATTTCCGTTACCGCCATCGTTACCGTTATAGTTGCCGTTGCCGCTATCATCACCGTTACCTTTAAGTTACCGTTACCGTGAAAATTCCCGTGACCGTTTTCGTTACGTTTACCGTTATAAGTACCGTTACCTCTATAGTGACCGTTTTCGTTACATTTACCGTTACCGCTAACGTTATCGCTGTCGTTACCGTTTTCTTTACCTTTACCGGTACAATTACCGTTACCGCTATCGTTACCGTTACCGTTTTCGTTACCGTTACCATTTCCATTACCGTTACGTTTACCGTTACCGTTACACTGCTGCTGCCATTCTTTTTTTTCGCAGGGGCTGCACGTGTGCCGGATGCTGTCGGGGGTGGAGGAGCTTCCTCGCACCCTATCCGAGAGAGACCTTCTCGGCCGACGCCCCCCCCGCCTCAACCGCAACATGAGCATTGCCGAGATGGGATCCACGAAGTACACGGCGGGAGGTGAGAGCGACCACGCTACCGTTGCCGCTGCCGTTACGTCTACCGTTGTTATTAACTTTACCTTCACTACTCGTACCGTTACCTTGCTGTTGGCTTTCCCGTTGCCGTTGCCGTTGCCATTACCGATACCGCTGCTGTTATATCGTAGCTTTATCGTTGTCCTAACCGTTAACGTTATCATGACCGTGACCGGTAGTATAATTACCGTTGCCGTTACCGGTAGTATTTCCATTATGGTTACGTCTACCGTTACCTTTACCGCTATCTTTATCGGTGCAGTATACTACGGGAGGTGAGAGAGACCTAGAAATAACGCCTCCACTGCTGTGATTTTGCTAGGAAAGTTTCGGAAGGGGGGGCGGAGGGGGGGGTGACCCTGCGCAGTAGNGTTACACTGCTGTTGCTATTCTTTTTTTTCGCAGGGTCTGCACGTGTGCCGGATGCTGTCGGGGGTGGAGGAGCTTCCTCGCACCCTATCCGAGAGAGACCTTCTCGGCCGACGCCCCCCCCGCCTCAACCGCAACATGAGCATTGCCGAGATGGGATCCACGAAGTACACGGCGGGAGGTGAGAGCGACCACGTTACCGTTGCCGCTGCCGTTACGCCTACCGTTGTGATTAACTTTACCTTCATTACTCGTACCGTTACCTTTCTGTTAGCTTTCCCGTTGCCGTTACCGTTGCCATTACCGATACCGCTGCTGTTTTGTCGTAGCTTTATCGTTGTCCTAGCCGTTAACGTTATCATTACCGTGACCGGTAGTATAATTACCGTTGCAGTTACCGGTAGTATTTCCATTATGGTTACGTCTACCGTTACCTTTACCGCTATCTTTATCGGTGCAGTACACTACGGGAGGTGAGAGACCTAGAAATAACGCCTCCACTGCTGTGATTTTGCTAGGAAAGTTTCGGAAGGGGGGGCGGAGGGGGGGGTGACCCTGCGCAGTAGGTACGGTGGTGGTCCGTTTGTACTACGGTAATGATACCGGTAATTATACCTACGGAGGGGCGTACTCATTAGTTGTGGTCCGTTTGTACTACTACTCCTGCTCCTGCTCCTATGAATAGTGCTAATAATCTAATCAATTAAGAACACCTCTTCTCCTGCTGATACTATAGACATACTTGGTGTGCTACAATACGGGAACTCTTGCTACTGCTACTGCTACTGCTGCTGTATTATACTATTGCTTCTGCTACTACTACTACTACTACTACTACTACTTCTACTACTACTACTACTACTTTACTACTTCCTATTAATAGTTTCCCGTACACAAGGACCAGGGTCAATCAAGCATCAAAGCAGTCGCTTTCGACCTCCCGCATAGCGACTGGAATCGTTCCTTTATAAAAAAATCACCCCCCAAAAACAAAATTGGTACACTACTCGTAGATAGTAGCGAGAAAATGATCGCTATCCCAGGAGATAGATGGTGGCCAAAGGCGGCGAAACAGTAAGGGGATAGGATTAGCAAATTTGTTTTGTAATCTATGGAAACAACGTAATGAGCACCCAAATATTGGAGGTGTCTCTATTAAGAGTAGGAACGGTGCTCAATCTCGAAAGTGATGCGTGGTCAATGGTCAAATGAATAAAGGCAAGCAACAAATGAGTACGCCCCTCCGTTTTGTTCTCCGTCCTGAATGTCCCTAGGCCCTCGTCAGGGTGGTGGCTTTGGCGCGGGGCAGCGCATGATCCAGCACCAGCTTGGTGGGTCAAGCGGGGCGTACCATGGGCAAAGCCATGGGCAAGGGTACGGGCGAGGTCACGGCCAAGGTCGCGGGCGTGGACAGCAGGTGACTTGTTGGTGCAGCGCAGGCAGGCAGCCAGCACTAATGTATCACTACAGTAGTAGTAGTAGTAGTAGTAGTAGTAGTAGTAGTAGTAGTAGTAGTAGTAGTAGTAGTAGTAGTAGTAGTAGTAGTAGTAGTAGTAGTAGTAGTACTCTATTTTCTCTGTAGCGTGTTGGTGGTGGTTGTGGCATGGTGGTGGCGTGGTGGTGGTATTGGTTGGTGGTGATGGTGTTGGTAGTGATTGGTAGTGGTGGTGGTGATGGTGGTGGCGGTGGTGGTTTTGTTGTGGCTGTTTCTGTTGTTGGATGTATCGTTGGCTTGCTGGCATAGACCTCTGGTTGTCAGAGGGCTCGCTCAATCGGGGTGAGGGTGTCCACAAGTACCGTACTTCTTACCTGGTACACATTAATAGCATGAGTTTAAAGTATGTTAGGGGGTTGTGCCGCGTGTTACGCCGATTGAAGCCTCGGACGATGGCAGCAGGCACTACAGCAGTAGCAGCATTCCCTCTGCCTTGTACAGTATTACCGGCCCTCTTTATTCAGACTAAGAATCCCCGACGCTGGTATATAGTTCATGTGTTGACCTGTATATGCCGTACATAAATAATTTTCCCCCCGATGTATATTTCGCTGTACCGTTTTTGACATGTTGAATGTCGCGCCGCCTTGTCATGTGCAACCCCCCCCCCCCTTAACCCTAGGACATATAAAATCCGTAAGTACGCGCGATCGAAGTATTACACTCAGCTAGCAAAGATGAGCTTCGACGAAATCCTCGAGCTCACAGCTGTTGTTTTTTAATTAAAAAAAAAAATAGATAGTAGCGAGAAAACGGTCGCTATCCTAAGAGATAGATGGTGGCCACAGGTGGCGAAACAGGAAGCGGATACAATTTCTCAAAAAGTTTAATATGTAATGTATATGGAAACAACGCAATGAGCGCCCCAACTGTTTGAGGTGTCTTGTACGAGTACTAAGAGTAGGAACGGTGCTCCATCTCGAAAGGGATGCGTGGTCAATGGTCACATGACTGAGGCAACCGACCAACGAGTACGCCCCCTCCCCCCCCCCCCCACCCTGGCAGGGTTACGGCCACCAGCAGCCCGGAGGCCACCAGGGGGGTTACGAGGAGATGCATCACATGCACCAGCCCACGGGGAACAGGCGCTGGGGATCACAGGAGCCAACGCCAAAACGTTCCAGGTAAAAACATGATACCAGGTATCAATCAAGGATATTCCATCATACTGTCACTATACTGCCAGTATATTATAATGTCAGTATACTGCCAGGATATTGTCAGTGTGCTCTCAGTATATTGCCAGTATACTGCCAGTATACTGCCAGGGCCTCAGAGGACGTACATCCCAGTGCCTCGCCAGTATATACGAGTATTTCAGTACAAACACTCCAGTATCTCAAGAGTACATATATATGCTGCCAGTATACTGCCAGGACCTCAGAGGACGTACATCTCAGTGCCTCGCCAGTATATACGAGTATTTCAGTACAAACACTCCAGTGTCTCAAGAGTACATATATATGCTGCCAGTATACTGCCAGGACCTCAGAGGACGTACATTTCAGTGCCTCGCCAGTATATACGAGTATTTCAGTACATACACTCCAGTATCTCAAGAGTACATAAATACTCGTGTACACCCCAGTACCTCAGAGTACGCAATGCCCACCATACTGAGTACTTACGTACGTGCTATATTTGCCCCCCAGCACCTCAGACTACGTTGTGCACAAAAAGTAGGGGTATTACATATATTTTCATCATTTTTCTTCGGCATTCTGTATAAGCAACACCTGGACCCTGAACCGCAACCTTTTTTTTTTAACGGTTTCACGTATTCTGGCGATGCAGCAGCAACCGGGGCCGTGGGCAGGGGCGTGATTCGCGCCGCAATCAGCACCAGCCGCAGCAGCACCAGCAGCAGCCGCAGCAGCCGCAGTACTTCCACCAGGCTCCTCCTCCTCAGGTACAGATGGTAAAATACCGTTTCAGAGTACTGAATGTGGAATCTGGAATTTCGATTTTAAGATCGCACTTAAAACGCGACTTTTTCTCAAGGAAACCCCTTTTTGTGGAAGCGTTAAACTTCGGGCGCGCATGTGTATCTAATTGGCATGAAAGTTCAAAATGTTGTTTTTACTCAGATTTTCGCCCCCTACAGGGGGGGGAGAGGCGGGGAGATTCCAAACTCCAGATTCTAGATTCCGATAAGGTAAATATTACGGGCGATACCTGGTAGTAAATAGGACCTACGGATTATACGAAAACCTATATATTTATCTATTTTTACTACTAATAGCAATATTTGGTCCTATTTACCATGGTCCCTCGTGATATAGATGATTAAGGGTTGACAGACAAATTGCTATTACGGGAGGCCATAGCAAATGCTAGTAAATAGAACCTACGGTGCCAACAAAAACCTATATATTTCCCAATCTTTACGAACAATACTTGGTTATATTTACTATGGTCCTCCGTAATACTAGAAGACCGCGGTTCTGACCGCTCGACTGACCGCCCCATACACTAAACCTTGTACAACAATATGCTACTGTAGGAGACCGCGGTTTGACTCCTTGACTGACCGCTCCCCCTACACGAAACGTAGGAGCTTGCCCTCGTTTGGCTTGGTTTGGCTAGGTTTGGCTCGGCTTGGTTTAGCTCGAATTGGTTTTTCTTGGCTTGGCCTGTCTTGCTCTGTCTTGTTCTGTCGTGTCCTGTTTTGTCATGCCCTGTCCTGTCGGCCTGCCTAGTTACCCTGTGAGGAATCACCCCCTCGTTCTCGCTTCCCTTTCCATCTCAAGCAAACCCTTACAAGGATGGCATGCCCTTAGTGTACATGAAACACCTGTAACGACCCAAAGAGAGACGCCGGTCACGACCCAAGTGTATTTTGCCTGCACCGGCCCCAAGTGTAACGCCTAAGCGTAATGCCTGTACTATTATAGCCCAAAGTGTAACGCTTGCACCGGCCCCTAGTGAAACGCCTGTAACGGCCCCAAGTGTATTTGTATGTCTGCACCGACCCCAAGTGTAACGCCTGTAACTGTCCCAAAGTGTAGCGCTTGCACCGGCCCCTAGTGAAACGCCTGTGACGGCCCCAAGTGTATTTATATACCTGCTCCGACCCCAAGTGTAACGCCTGTAACTGTCCCAAGTGTAGCGCCTGTAACAGTCCCCAAGTGTAACGCCTATAACGACCCCCAAGTGTAACGCCTGTAACGGTCCCCAAGTGTAACGCCTGTAACTGTCCCAAGTGTAGCGCCTGTAACAGTCCCCAAGTGTAACGCCTATAACGTCTATAACGGCCCCCAAGTGTAACGCCTGTAACGGTCCCAAGTGTAACGCCTGTACTAAATAGCTCAGGGTCTAACGCCTCGTTTTTTTTTTTCACCCGTCTAACTCCCACGACCCACCACAAACAGGCGGCCTACTATGGCCAGGCGCCGCCGGTGGCGGCCGCGCCCCAAGCGCTCTACGGGCAGCCGCAGCCGGGTTACTACCAAGCCCCGCAGCAGCTGGTCCAGGCACCGCCGCCGCAGCAGCTGCAGCCTCAACAGCTACAGCAGCCCCAGGCTGTAGCGCCCCAGGCGTACTACGCCGCTGCTCCTCCGCAAGCTCCTCAGGTATGTGGGTTGGGGTGGAGTGGTTTGGTGCGGAGTATGGTGTTGTGTGGTTCGTAATACAGTACAGGACACCTAATAAGAAACAGGGAATCTGGTCCAGGCTGGATTTCCTATTCGAAAAAGGGTGGTTTCTACACTATTTTCAAGATAACGACTCCCGAGTTTCTTATTTCCCTCCATATCTCAGCCTGGCTTTTTTATTAGCCTGTTTCTTATTACTAATAGTGTCCTGTACTGTATCTGGGCACCGAAGGGGTGGTGTTTAGTTTTTTGAGTGCTGCCTTAATTGGTGGCGACCACCAGTGCCTTCGGTTATGCGCTATTATATACGAAGTATATCGTGTATACAAATTGACGTCGGGACTTCCGTCGTTTTTTTGTGTGTTCGTCGTTTTTTTTGTTTCCGTCATTCGCCTCCTGGTTTTTTATGCTTTCGTTTTTTTTTTTTTTCAGTAGGCGGCATATATATGCTTGAGGTAAAGGCCGCTGCAGGGTGAAACGCGTGTAACAGCTGCTGATATCGACCTTTATTTGTAGGTACCGCTGCCTGATGTATCCGCCACATAATCCATCAATTTGCCTATCCATCCATCCATCCACCTATCCACCCATCCATTCATCCGTCATCCATCCGTCCATCCATCCATCCACCCATCCATCCATCCATCCATCCATCCATCCATCCATCCATCCATCCATCCATCCATCCACCCACCCACCCATCCATCCATCTACCTATCCATCCATCCATCCATCATCCACCCATCTACCTATCCATCCATTCATCCGTCCGTCCATCCATCCATCCATCCATCCATCCATCCATCCATCCATCCATCCATCCATCCATTCATCCATCCACACACCCATCAGACAGATGACGATCTATGTAGGTCAACCTCAATCCCGTGTTTTTTTTCCCGCTGAGAGACATTGTGTGCAAGACCCCTTTCACACGGATCCTACATAGGCATACTTATGATACTACCTGGTAGTTTCCCTTTCACGGTTTACCCCAACCCTGTCCCCTCAGAGCTCCCACTTCGACACCGCCTCCTCCCATTACTTGCGGAGCGTTCCTGCCTCCCTTTGTTTCCTAATCTTTAGTTGGCGAGAGTCTTTTTTTCCCTTCCTTTTTTTTTTCCTTTTTCGGTTTTGAGTTCGTGCGTGTGCCCAGAGAGAATATGGCAGCGCGGGCGATACACCCTATATACAAGCATGTTGCGCGCAATAACCGCACCAGATATATCGCAGATCCCACCCGGAAAACACACACACGATCTTCTACTGCAGATCGTGCGGACCATAGTGCATGGTTAAGACTTATCTACTGTTTAAGATCATGGTGACGCGTGCCGCGATAGAGGTAGCATTGTTTTGGCTGAAGCGTTTTCTGGCCGACGGGGCTCCTTAATCCATTCAGAACTGAAAAAAGAAAAAAACATCCCACACTAATTCTAAGTAGTTTGTCCCCGAAGGCGTGGGACCAGTCCTTAAGGGGTTATTAACCCATTCAAAACTGAAAAAATGTCCCACACTAATTGCAAGTAGTTTGTCCCCGAATGCGTGGGACCAGTCCTTAAGGGGTTATTAATCCATTCAGAACTGAAAAAAAAGCATTCCACACTAATTCTAAGTAGTTTGTCCCCGAATGCGTGGGACCAGTCCTTTAAGGGGTGATTATTAACCCATTCAAAACTGCAAAAAAATGTCCCACACTAATTGCAAGTAGTTTGTCCCCGAATGCGTGGGACCAGTCCTTAAGGGGTTATGAACCCATTCAGAACTGAAAAAAAGCATTCCACACTGATTCGAAGTAGTTTGTCCCCGAATGCGTGGGACCAGTCCTTTAAGGGGTGATTATTAACCCATTCAAAACTGAAAAAAAAGGTCCCACACTAATTGCAAGTAGTTTGTCCCCAAATTCGTGGGACCAGTTCTTAAGGGGTCATAACCCGAAACCGTCGGAATTTCACTCTCATGTTGCAACATGTTGCGAAATATATATATTGAAAAAAAAACAACAACAACAACAAAAACAACAGCTGTGAGCTCGAGGATTTCGTCGATGCTCATCTTTGCTATATAGCTGAGTGTAATACTTCGATCGCGCGTACTTACGGATTTTATATGTCCTCATGTAGGGTGTACATCCCGTATGAGGGGGACACAATCTGAGGCTGTAGAATTCAGGAAGTGCGCGTCTATTTGTGGGGGGAGAAAAAAAAAAAAAATTAAAATTAAACAGTCTGAATATATATAAATATATAGTCGTAAGCCATGGGATTATCCATGGAGTACGTACGTACTGGTAGCACTTTCATTTCCCTCCAAAAAATGTTTTTTTGTGAGGTATGGAGATCCTATACTATAATCAAGTGAAACACCACCCTCAGAAGAAAACATGGTACGATTAAATAGTACCACTCTGTCCCGAAATATAAGCACATTTTGTACACTAATATTGAATGAAAAGGTTGCTTATATTTCGGTACAGAGTGGTAGCTATTACGGGGGACCATACTAGTATATAGGACCGAATATTGTTTCGTACTGTAAGTAAAAATAGTTTAAAATCTACCACGGGCAGGTTTTTATGTGTATGATACCGTGGGTCCCCTTTTTACTCGTATGGTTCCCCTTTCTGTGGCCGGTTGAGCTACGCATGCAAACGGCAACTACCGGCACTTGTACGTAGTACGACACGTGTACTTCAAGTAGGATACTTGTGCTAGGACTGGAGAGCATACCATTCTGTCCCAAAATACAAGCACCGTTTTTATTTAACGTTAATGCATGAAAGGTGCTTCTATTTCGGTGCAGAGTTGTTAGAAATCTTTGGTCGGGTTTTTTTTTTTGCGCGAACAAAACGTTCTTCGAATTCCCATGTTTCGAGTGACTTGCTATGAGTATTGAGCCCCTCATGTGGGGAGCTCAGGGAATAAGCCACCACCCCTTAAAGGGGCGTTGCTCGGTGTATACTTCGAAGTTTACCAGGGATCTATCTACCTGTCTGTCTGCCCACGAATTGGGGACCTGAGCTGTCGATGTGAGCACCAGTCCATCCATCATATATCCACCCGTTTTGATGTCCGCGAAACGTTGGACACATCCACCAGATCATATAGATCATTTCCAGTTCATGCTCTAGATATTTCAGGTCGTATATTTTCCTGGTCTGTATGACGTGTATGATCTGTATGATCTGTATGATCTGTATGATATGTATGATATTATGATATGTATGATCTGTATGATATGTATGGTCTGTTTGGTCCGTATCATCTGAATGATCTGTATGCTGTGAATGATCTGTATGATATGTATGATCTAGCTCATGTGGACGGGTGGGGAGCCATGTATTGCTGTCTTGTCTAGGGTATGTTTCCTGGGTTGGATCTGTACTGCACAGATTATGCACAGCACCTCTAAAGGGTAGGTTAGGATCCAGATGATCTGTAGATGATTTGTAGATTATAAAGATGATCTGCCCGACGTGTGAAAAAACGTGCCCCTTCATCTGCGTCGAAACCCCTACCTGGTATTATAAACGAAACGCTATACGTATAAGCGGAAAACTCACGTCTTNATATCGCAGATCCCACCCGGAAAACACACACACGATCTTCTACTGCAGATCGTGCGGACCATAGTGCATGGTCAAGACTTATCTACTGTTTAATATCATGGTGACGCGTGCCGCGATAGAGGTAGCATTGTTTTGGCTGAAGCGTTTTCTGGCCGACGGGGCTCCTTAATCCATTCAGAAAAAAAAAAAAACATCCCACACTAATTCTAAGTAGTCTGTCCCCGAATTCGTGGGACCAGTCCTTAAGGGGTTATTATTAACCCATTCAAAACTGAAAAAAAATGTCCCACACTACTTGCAAGTAGTTTGTCCCCGAATGCGTGGGACCAGTCCTTAAGGGGTTATGAACCCATTCAGAACTGAAAAAAAGCATTCCACACTAATTCTAAGTAGTTTGTCCCCGAATTCGTGGGACCAGTCCTTTAAGGGGTTATTATTAACCCATTCAAAACTGAAAAAAATGTTCCACACTAATTGCAAGTAGTTTGTCCCCAAATTCGTGGGACCAGTTCTTAAGGGGTCATAACCCAAAACCGTCGGAATTTCACTCTCATGTTGCAACATGTTTCGAAATATATATATATACGTCGTACAATATATATAGCCGTAAGCCATGGGATTATCCACGGAGTACGTACGTACTGGTAGCACTTTTATGTCCCTCCAAAAAATGTTTTTGGTGAGGTATGGAGATCCTATACTATAATCAGGTGAAACACCACCCTCAGAAGAAAACATGGTACGATTAAATAGTACCACTCTGTCCCGAAATATAAGCACCTTTTTACACTAATATTGAATGAAATTGTTGCTTATATTTCGGGACAGAGTGGTAGCTATTACGGGGGACCATAATAGTATATAGGACCAAATATTGTTTCGTGCTGTAAGTAAAAATAGTTCAAAATCTACCACGGGTAGGTTTTATGTGTACCGTGGATCCCCTTTTTACTCGTATGGTTCCCCTTTCTGTGGCCGGTTGAGCTACGCACGCAAACGGCAACTACCGGCACTTGTACGTAGTACGACACGTGTTCTTCAAGTAGGATACTTGTGTTAGGACTGGAGAGCATACCATGCTGTCCCAAAATACAAGCACCGTTTTTATTTAACGGTAATGCATGAAAGGTGCTTATATTTCGGTACAGAGTTGTTAGAAATCTTTGGTCGGGTTTTTTTTTTTGCGCGAACAAAACGTTCTTCGAATTCCCATGTTTCGAGTGACTTACTGTGAGTATTGAGCTCCTCATGTGAGGAGCTCAGGGAATAAGCCACCACCCCTTAAAGGGGCGTTGCTCGGTGTATACTTCGAAGTATACCAGGGATCTATCTACCTGTCTGTCTGCCCCCGAATTGGGGACCTGAGCTGTCGATGTGAGCACCAGTCCGTCCATCACATATCCACCTGTTTTGAAGTCCGCGAAACATTGGACACATCTGACAGATCATATGTATAATTTCCAGTTAATGATCTAGATCTTTCAATGCATATGTTTTCGTGATCTGTATGATCTGTATGGTCTGTATGATCTGAATGATCTGGTTGATCTGTATGGTCTGTGTGGTCTGTATGATCTGAATTATCTGTATGCTATGTATGATATGTATGATATGTATGATATGTATGATATGTATGATATGTATGATCTAGCTCATGTGGACGGGTGGGGAGCCATGTATTGCTGTCTTGTCTAGGGCATGTTTCCTGGGTTGGATCTGTACTGCACATATTATGAGTTTAGGATCCAGATGATCTGCAGATGATCTGTAAATGATATATCTGTAGAAGATCTGCCCGACGTGTGAAAAAACGTGCCCCTTCATCTGCGTCGAAACCCCTACCTGGTATTATAAACGAAACGCTATACGTATAAGCGGAAAACTCACGTCCTGAAAAAAAAGGCATGCCGCTTCATGTGCGTCGAAACCCCTATATAATACACGAAAACGCTACGCGCATTTCGTGCTCTCTCTTGTATGATTGTGAAATTTTGTATCTTGTATCATAATCAATAAAATTTGAAGAAGAAATAAACGACAGCTTTCAGATGGAGGATTTTGTCGAAACTCATCTTTGCAAGCTGCTACGTGTGTTGTCGAATGCTGCGCCAGGCTGCCGCTGCGCACAGCTTCCAGCACCCGGGATACGGCGCTCAAGCCCAGCTGCCCTCGCCTGCTGGAGGCTACCCCACGATCGACTCTCTGCGCTCGAAGCTCGCTAACGCGCTGCTGCAGACGAAGGCCCCGGTGCCTGCCGCCCAGCCCCAGGTAAACGCGCGCGACTGAGTTATCCTGTTCCTGTTACGGTAGACGATCAGCTAGTGGTTAGCCTCGAACGCCACTTTTACAGGGGACCATAGTAAATATGGTAAATAGGGAACCTAATATTCTTGGTAAAAAAAGGAAAATATACATACTTCGAAGTGTTACAGTAGTATGTATATGGCCCTAATACTCTCATGAATGGTAAAAAAAAAGGAAAATACACGTACAGGTTTTTGTGTTCAACGTAACGCAGGTCTCCTATTTTTTCTGAGGCCTCCCGTAGTAGCGTTGGTGTCCAGGGTTCGAATCTCCGTACGTACGTACGCTTCTTTTTTTGTTTTCCCCCCCTTTCAAATGGCACTATTGAAGTAACAGTCGAGAGACAGAAACCTATAGGTTGCCCTATTTTTGCTACCAATATTTGGTCCTCTATTTACGGATGTCCTCCGTAGTACGGCACAGGACACCTAATAAGAAACAGGAAAGCTGGCCCAGGCTGGATTTCTTGTTTGAGAGAGGGTGCTTTCTACACTAATTTCAAGATAACGACTCTCGAAATTCTTACTGTAGTTTCGTAGAAAGATCAGCTTGGCTTTTCTTATCAGCTTGTTTCTTACTATGAATAGGTGTCCTGTACTGTGTTACAATATAAGACCAAGAGTAAGGATAAAATACCAAGTAAAACTAATTGTCACGAAAAGCAATCTACGTGGAATTATGATGGGATAATCTTTGAACTATTACGGGTCGAGAGCGCCTTTCTCTGGCGTGGGTACGTAGGCACAATTCGACGAGAGTCGACGAGAGAAGTGCTGAAATCTTCTCGCGATAAAAATGCAAGGCAAGTACCGTAGCGGGGGGGGGGGGGGGGGGGGGGGCGGGGGGGGGGGGGGGGCGGGGGGGGGGGGGGGGCGGGGGGGGGGGGGGGGCGGGGGGGGGGGGGGGGCGGGGGGGGGGGGGGGGCGGGGGGGGGGGGGGGGCGGGGGGGGGGGGGGGGCGGGGGGGGGGGGGGGAGCTTTGGAACCCCCGGAGCTTGGTTTACGCGAAAGGGGGGGGAGAAAAAAAGGGGGGAAAAAAAAAAAAGGGGGGGAAAAAAAAAAAAAAAAAAAAAAAAAATAGTGAGAAGGATCTACGGTAGACTGAAAAAAACTGTACTTATTTTCACTACCAATATCTGGTCCTATTTACCATGATCCTCCATACTAGTAGTAGTAGTAGTACAATAAATGTGGAAGACGCTACTGGAATAACATCTTGCCAAATCACGCAACCCGACCGACAGTAAAAAATACGCGCGTGGCTTATTTGCAACCACGAACTCATACTCGTAGTTTCCCTGCGGAAATAAGTTTATGGTAATGCTACGACACCCGGCCCCCGTTTTTTGGTGAATTCACTACGTAAAGTCTACGATACAACGCCATTTATTTTTAACTAAGTCATCATACTACTGTAATTCAAGTCATTCATTAGTTATCACCTTCAAAGGACACGATATAAGACCAGGAGTAGAGATAAGACCACGCGAATGTCGTAGTCACGGACTGGTCTTGAAGTGGGTCCGTACCCCACCGTAAACACGGACGGTATATCAAAACGACATTTTGGGTAGCTCCTCAGGTGAGTATACTACAGTCAGTAAAAAACAAAATGGCCACCCTGGTGAATCCCATGTGTACCAAGTGATTCCGTAGGCACTATAGCGGGCAGCCGGCCGCTACTCAACTGGCACTATATAGGGACCACCTACTGCTGTACCCCCAATACTTACCGTAGCAACGGCCATTTTTTTTGTGTTCTTCGCGATTTGTTTTGTGTTTCTTCGCGATATTTTTTCGCTACGTTTCCATTATACCTATACCTTTACTATTTCCGGTATTGTTACCGTTACCATCACCGTTAATGTTACCATTATCGTTAACGTTGCCGTTACCGTTACCGTTGCCTTTACCATTACCATTGCCGTTACCATCACCATTACCGTTAATGTTGCCGTTACCGTTACCGTTATCGTTGGACAGGGTGGCTACTACGCGTACCCTCCTCAAGGCGCCCCGGCCAGCACCCCGCAGCAGCAGCCCTACGGCGTCGCTCCTGTACTTGGGGCGCAACCGGTGGCGGCGGCTAACCCGAACCAGCACATCCGCTTCGACGGACAGGGAAACCCGTCCTGGGGAGGGCAGCCATGGGCGGGGCAAGGGGCGCCACCGCGCTAGAGGGGCGTGTGCGACGCACGGGGAAAAGGGGGGG
>MEHQ01001171.1:0-13516 GCA_008828725.1 Saccharina japonica | reverse complement strand
GCCCTTAAACAAAACCGAAGAGCAAAACTATCCCATCGCGGTCTCCTGGGTCTCTTTTTTTCTGTTTCGCCAATCAGAGGGAGTGAATCTTCATAACTCATTTTAGGTTTTGTTTTTAGGTTTTGTTTTTAGGGTCAAAACGCTCCGTTTGTACGGGCCCTTAGGGTTAAAGTAGTGTTTTCGGCGTTTTTATAATTTTTCGGTATCATAACACTGGAACCACACGCGGGCCACAACCAAATCCCCGATTTCTGTACTGTATCCTATATAATAATTCAGAATTGCGGTAAAGGCGACTCACTGTATCCTATATCACTGTATCCTATATAATAATTCAGAATTGCGGTAAAGGCGACTCGAAAATTGCGGCGCGATTGCCGGAAGTTACGTAGCGGCTGTGCAAGGAGAAAATTGCCTGGCCACGGCCCATACGAAAAATCTCCAAATCGAGCACGACAAAGGCCAAACCAACTACAGATCAGACTATATCATGACTCGGTTGAACTCCTGCGGGCATGGTGTTTGGTTTGGAGGCTTCAGTGAGGAGCACGGCGCCAGCGAACAAGCGCAGAACGCTGCAAGACCCAAAGCGATTGTGCGGGGCTGTTTTTGACAAAATCCCGGTTTCAATAATATTTGACGTTATTTAGCTGGAACCTCAAAGTGTTTTGTGGGCAAAGCAACTCAGGGTACCCGGTTCCCGACGTCGAAAGTTCGGGGGTGCAACTAGCAACAATCTCAGGTCCCAGAAGGCGAAGCGTTGTTGTTCGTGTTTGCTATCGCTGTCAATAATATAAAGAAAACTATATTATCATACGTATTGGAGAAGCTTTGACCTGCAAACGCCAGAAACAGGGCGATGCAGGACACAACTCGGAGTCGGGGCTCGGCGGCGCTCGATCCTCTTCCCCAGCTACGCGGTTCGGTGATCCCAAGGCTGGGGGACAGGTTTCGATCTCGACGATGCGTACGGTGGTTCTTGGCCAGGTAAGTCAAGCTGGAGATGTGAGACGCTGGAACATACATATACTGACAACATACCATTTCACTGCACCCTCGCGTTCTCCTGCAGAGCGCAGCTGCTGCTTCTCATGGCCGCTGTATACCAATTAACTTGGCCAATTGCTGGGGCTACAACGCAATGACTCAATTATCCGTTCTTATGGTTTACCAGGTATAGCACGTTCGCATGAAACCGTTCCTTCGTTGTAAAATTGGGTGTACTTAGAAGCCTAGAAGCCCAGAAGAATACTGGAGCGCGAGATATATGAGGCATACGAGCTAGGCGGTAAGAACCACAATCATAACAAGAAGTTCAACAAAACAACGGGATAGCCTATTTGTAACCCGCCGGGTGACAAAACCCCTATTAATACCAGGTACGAGGTGTCGATGTTTATAATGCTGTGCCTACACAGACGTTCAGGATAGATTCGGGTAATTATCAATTGACGTGATGGCTTTGGTTGGCTGTTCTTTTTCACTGTGTCCCCGCGGACTGTCATTCCGGCAGCACTTCAGACAGCAGCTGCGTGCCCCATCTTGTTCCCGCGCCTACCGTGTGTTTTTGTACAGGCAGCACGATATGATACGTGCCGTCATGTTTTGCGTGATTTGATAAGAAAAAAAAAAACGGCGTTCCCTAAAGTTGACCAAAAGCAATAACAGAAAACAGATCACCACGAGAAATGCCCGATATCCGATCGTGTCAGAAGAGAGACTCGAAAATCGCAAAAAACGAGGGAACGAAGCAAGAGGGTACGCGAGCCCCTAGCGCCTGGCTCACGAGCACACGCGAGTCGCTGTCCGGTGTAAACTCACAAAAAGATCAGCAAGCAGCAACACTGCTGTCATACTGGTGCTATGTACTGCCGCTACCATTGTTGGTGTATCATAGTTTGGCTCGTAGATATGTAACAGCCATGCAGGTACGTATCAGAGTGTTGTGTGTATCTGGCCTTATAATTCCGGCGGGAAATGTAAAGAACGTTTGGATATTAATGTAAATATATAACAGGTTCTTACATTTCCGAACAGAGTGGTGGTGGTTAAACAAACTCCGAGCATCGTATCATATGATACGAAAGAGTGCGACCGTTTCGACAGATATGTGATGCACCAGCACACGAGCCCCACGTCCTGTGTGTAGACGTATGATACTACACAGCAGCAAGCAGCAGCGTAGGATCACGAGTACTGCTGCTGTTTTCGCTGCTGTATCACGACCTGGTACGTACGAAGAGTATATGCATGATACGTACCTGTATACTTCAACACGTACGTGCTTGTTGTAGTTCGAAAGGTGTACAGTCTACGAGTACAGCAGCACAGTGTGTGCGAACGGAAACCAGTGTTGCGCGGGGAGATAAACACGTACCAGGTATGTATCCACGCAGACCTGGCGATGTAGCAGTATGCCATGAAACACACAAATACATCAGGCCACACTGCTGCACAGTGACCGATATGCCCCAACGCTGTCACGCTGTGCTGCTGTTGTATGAACGCATGTTCGAAGAATGGTCGACGTGTCGTCCGATCGATGCCCTCCTTGTTGTGGCGTGCGCGTGTGCTCTTGCTGCATGTGCCCTCTTCGAAACCCATCAAGGCTGAAGGGATCGTGATTGTCCGTCATGTATAGGGCTACGAACAGGCTACAGGGTGTGGCAAAGGCGGGGCGTTTTTCACAGAAGAAGCGGGTTTCACGTTGCCCTGATAGGCTCGCCCGAGTGGGACGGGGTACCCCGCAAAACCGACTCTATTTTTTCGGCTTCGCGAGCGCGCCGCGCGGGCCACGGGCGACGGTCGAGGGCGAGGCCCCGGGGGCGCGCTCCCCGGTCGGCCCCCCGCGGGCCGGGCCCGGCGCCGGCGAGCTCGGCCGCGAGGGGCGGGCGCGAAAACGCGCCGCCGGGCAAAAAAATCACAATTATACTTTGTTATACACGGTTCCCCTTCGGGATGTTGGTCACTTGAAATCCCGGGGGTGTCGCAAGTTGAAAATAGATCGCACATGCTTCGTACTTCCCTTTTCAGACCCTTTTTGGAGCAAACTTGTGTTGCATATAGATAGACTGCTGTATAGTGCAAAGGGAAAAGTAGACTCGTAGCGAGGAACATTCCGTATACAAAATCAATGTCACTACTGTAGATGATATCATAACTGAGGTACAGTGGGCTCCCGGTGTTAACATGCTTCAGTTTGATGTCCAGGCTCAACGACTTATTTTGTTTCCGACGTCGGTCTAACTATTTTGTGTAGGATTTACAGTCGATCCCACACTAGTGAGCCGAACTGTACCGGGGGTATTTTCTCGGTAAATACCGGTACCCGACACTTCGGTAAGTTCGGTGTGGCCTCGATACCGGTACCCGACACTTCGGTAAGTTCGGTATTTTTTCAATACCGGTACCCGACACTTCGGTAAGTTCGGTATTTTTCCAATACCGGTACCCGACACTTCGGTAAGTTCGGTACGCCCGCCCAAATATACCCCAGGTACCGCTATACCCTCGACCGCAATACCGGGGGTACCGGTATTTGTTCGGTACCGGGCTCGATACCCTACCGAACACTTGGTAAGTTTGGTACTCTTTCAATACCGGTACCCGACACTTCGGTAAGTTCGGTATTGTTTCGATACCGGTACCCGTCACTTCGGTAAGTCCGGTACTTTTCCAATACCGGTACCGGACACTTCGTTAAGTTCGGTACTTTTCCAATACCGGTACCCGGCACTTCGGTAAGTTCGGTACGCCTACCCGAACATACCCCGGGTACCGGTATACCCTCGACCACAATACCGGCGGTGATCGGTGCGGCCTCGATACCGGGGAATCGGGTATGTATGCAATACGGACACACATTATGACATTATACAAGGTACCTGGTATTTATTTGTGGCAACAGCAGCAGTCTTCTCTACATTCATGTATCCATCTGGTCCTTGGCCCTGGAGTGACACAACGCACTCATCTCACACCCACCATGAACGGCTGCAGACACATAACAATCGCGGAGGGTACGGAGCGAAAGGATAGCTTATATGATATTATCACCAAGTCGCGCCGGTGGGGTTCGAGGCGCCGCCGAGGCGGTGCTATGGCACGCTCTGCGCAGCTTCGTGTAGTTGGGAGAAGCTCCGACTGCTCACCTAAGAAAGTACTCGTATCATGCATCCTCTTTACGGACTTCAACGCGACATCTCGAATCCATCGCTGCTCTAATTGTATTCAAACAGTGATGTACCAGCAGCAGCTGCAGCAGCACTACGCGAGGTGGCCGATGATCTAAACTGTATGCCGAGCTTCGACGTTGGGAGATTAGGGTATAAAACGGGCTTCAAGCGTAGCACTCGATGGCAGTGGCACGCGTGAACTGCATCAAATATACAGTAGAGCCCACAGCAGCAGCGCATTGCCCTAGTTGGAGCTGCTGCTTCTGCCCCTCTGCTGCTGCTGTGTTCTGTTGTTGCTCTTGCTGGGGCTGGTGCTGCTGCTAACCGTGCTTCCGATTGCTATAGTCCATGCACGTGAAAATTTCCAATCTGCCCCCAGCACTAAGGTACACATTACGGAGGGTGGGGTGGTCTGTTGGAAAAACCAATCCCACCGTTAAAACGTCTATCTTCGACCGCAGCCACGTACGATTTTTTTTTTTCAAATAAATCTTATTCCGTTTCTCGTTTATCAAAAACATGAAATGTCCTCTTGAGTTTTGCGGGGTGTTGTGCTTCCCACACAACTATTCTGACTACAGTTTTGGACAGCGCTTGGTATTTGGCTGTTGCGTGTGTTTCGTTTTTTTAAAAATGTTAGCATATGACGGAGATATGGGCAAAAAGGTGGATTTTGAAGGTAGTTTGGCTTGAGTTTTAACGTAATCAACGGTATGATTTTGAAAAATAATGCGGCAAATGCTTCATCTAATCCGTATGTAGTTGCTCACTTTTTTTCTTTTTTCGAAAACGCGAAATACGTGAGATATTCATCATTTAGTAATAAAAAGCTGATTCGGCTATGATTATGCCCTCGACAACCTGAAACTTACTTGATTTTAGAGTGGACTAAAAAAATACCTGCTAAAACAATGTTTGTTCTCTCAGCCCTGGTGATCACGACTGTGGTCAACTTGTCGTGCAATTCGTCGTATTTCGAAAGTTATTAGCCGAAAACAGATTGGACAAATTGTACTGAATGGACCATACGTGGTTGGGATGGCGGCAGCAGCATTGACGTTTTCTCCGCCTTTGCCGCCACCATCTCTTTGCTGTTGCTACGAGTACACTTTTATTTAGGGTATATTCGGTAGGGTATGTACCGAYGTATACCGGGGGTATTTCCTCGGTAAATACCGGTACCCGACACTTCGGTAAGTTCGGTAATTTTTCAATACCGGTACCCGACACTTCGGTAAGTTCGGTATTTTTTCAATACCGGTACCCGACACTTCGGTAAGTTCGGTATTTTTTCAATACCGGTACCCGACACTTCGGTAAGTTCGGTATTATTTCAATACCGGTACCCGACACTTCGGTAAGTTCGGTATTTTTCCGTACCTGACACTTCGGTAAGTTTCGGTACGCTCACCTAAATCTACCCCGGGTACCGGTATACCCTCGTCCACAATACAGGGGGTACCGGTATTTTCTCGGTAGTGTGCTTAATACCCTACCGAACACTTCGGTAAGTTCGGTATTTTTTCAATACCGGTACCGGACACTTCGGTAAGTTCGGTACTTTTTCAATACCGGTACCCGACACTTCGGTAAGTTCGGTACGCGCAACAAATATACCCCCGGTACCGGTATACCCTACCGAACTTGCCTTTGGAACTTTTCTATTGTTGGTGCCAATCTGAGCTCATTTTTCTCGACACGTTATTTCTTAACTGCAGGCACCTACTATACGTATATATGAATACTGTATTTGTGTTGAATGGTGGTTTGCTATATCGAGTACAGTACAGGACATCTAATAAGAAACATGCTAATAAGAAAGCCAGGCTGAGATTTAGAGGAACACAATAAATTCTGGAGTCGTTATGTTGAAATTAGTGTAGAAAGCACCCTATCTCAAATAAGAAATCCAGCCTTGACCATATTTCCTGTTTCTTATTAGGCGTCCTGTACTGAATATTCACGAAGAACAACTCGTGAATCTTGACGCCATTTAGTGTTTTAACCTTATAAAATCGAAATGACGATCTGCGTCATTTTTTTTGTCGTGGCTTTACTCGTACTGTATTCGAATACATTGTTGCACTAAATGCGTCTGATAAGTGTACTTCGTGTATAATCCACGCAACCCAACGGTATATCCAAAAACCAGATATGAGGACATACAGCTGACTCTGTCGCCTACACCGATTGCGGACAGCAAGCGGCTCCCCAAAGCAACCGCTGGGCGCTGGCGAACGAGAACATTGCGGGCTCGAAACCTCGAGGAGGAGGCGGCATATCTCAAACAAAAACGAAGCAAAATATCTTGAGAATTCGGGCGAGGCCGGGCATACGACCTGTGAAATTGGCATCTTGCCAGCAGGGCCACACCGGCGGCGCGGGAGATTAAAATATCACAGCCTATGGCGTCATTCGGTCGGTGACTTGAAAATGTATCAAGGGCTCGGCCCGGCCCGGCCCCACTCGCGCACCACTCGCAAAGATTCTTGGATTAAATGTCACAACTCTTGAGTTTTGTTTTCTGTTCGTTATGGATGACCCTGACTGAGCAGGCCCTCGTAGGATACTGCTACAGCAGCACATATCATAGAGAGTACATAGAGTGCAACAAACATAGTCCAATACGAAGACTATACACACAGAGCACACCCAGAGTACACACATACAACAGAAGAAGTGCCTGCGCACAGAACAGTACCGACAGCATAGCACAGCGCACATACAATACACAATATACAACTAGTGAGTACACAGAGCACACACAGCAGCAGTAGTTAGATCTAGCTGTTGTGCTGGAGAGTAGAGTGCACACAATAGTACGCAACGGGTTATCACGGCTGTACTGCGCTGTACAGCAGCTGAGTATACACAAGATATCATACAATAGAGCTGTTGCCCAACGAGACCCGCCCCGGTCCTAGATGGAGTATTTACTACCTTTAGGACGGGTACCCTGGTGCGCGTTTAGCAGCCGAGTACTCGTCTAAGGGTACCCGTCGAACAGCTGGGTGCCCGGGTGCCCGGAACCCACAATATCGCGAGTATGAAGTGTTATCCATACTCGTGACGGGTATTAGCTGTTTTGCCGTTTTCAACCGCTGCTGTACTGCGCGATCAGAGGGGGAGTTTTTGCTGGAATCGGAGACACCAAACATACACACACCGACACGCCCATACAAAGAAAGACAGAACACAGCGGTATACTATAGTTCGTAGCTGTCACAACTACACCTGCTGGATCCCCCCTGCTAGCTGTGTGGTACGGGTCCTGCGCACGGATACTGGACACCACAGCCGTTACAAAGGCAACAATCTGAACAGCAGCTAGTGCGTGTTGTACAGCTTCTTCTGCTGTAGTACTGCTGTGCTGTTCAATAAGTGGCGCCTTGGCTGCTTTGTAGTTTGAAGTCTAGAGACATGCACCCATAGAGTTTAGCAGTACTCGTACGTAGTACTGCTGCTGTACCAACATATCCGTACGCATATAGATCGGTCTATCGTTTTACGTAAATAGACTTAGACATGATATGCATGCACACGTACTCATCGTAGATCTGTGTATGTATGTATGTACTCCACGTAGATTCAAAAATGTTGGAACCAAATTTGCAGATTTACATAAAATGTGCACGTAATTTTCCAAGCGTCTCGTACAACTGCTACTTCTGTACACAGCCCACAGAAAGAGCAGACGCATGCAACGTGGTATCAACTACTGCTGCACGACGCTTGATGTGTGCCTCGTTCAATGCCAAGTCGGTGTGGTCCTTATTCTTGTCTCGTGCGTGGTGCGTGGTGTGTGTGTTCCGTTTTTGCGGCGGGTCAAAAACGAACCAAAAACCAGTCGTACAACGGGTTTTGCATGTAGATTGGGTGCGAGGGCGGGTGTCAACGTTACTGCTGTAAATACTACTCGTAGATCTGTGTATGTATGTACTCTACGTAGATTCAGAAATCTTGGAACCAAATTATAAATTGCGCATGTGATTTTTCAAGCGTCTCCCTACAACTGCTGCTACTGCTGTAGACAGCCCAGAGAGAGGCGCATGCGACACGGTATCAACTACTGCTGCACGACGCTTGATGTATGCCTCGTTCCATGTCGGTATGGTCCTTGTGGTCTCGTGCGTGGTGTGTGTTGTGTGTTCGGTTCATGTCGCGGGTCAAAAACGAAACATCAAAATTCATCATAGCATGAAACAACAGTCGTATGTAGCTAGTCGTATGGTGGGAGTTCCACAGTAGTTGCGAGGCGGTGCCAAGTCGGAACGCCTCCCCTGAGTTATTTGCCAGAATTTGGGACGTTGAAGGCCCAGAGCACGCCCCACGGGCCTCGGCCGGGCCCCGCACTTGCGCCGTGGCGTACACGCGGCCCCCCTGCGTGCCCCGCAGCCGACAGCGCGAGAAAAGACCCGCGGCCGGAGATGAAAAGTGAAAGTATTCCGGGAAAATGTCGATTTGGTACCTATACATATTGTATTGAAACCGAGGTTATTTTTATTTTGTCGTATGCAGCAGCTTGTACTACTGTTGTACATTTTTGAGCCGAGTTTTGTTTTGTCGTACTGCTGTGCTTGCTGCTGTTRTATCGTACTCGTATCCGGACGAAACAAGGCGGGGGGGGTGGAAGGGACTAAAGACGACCGCTTAGGTAGCCGGGAGAAAGCGGTCTCATTTGCAAGACCGAGCTATCGAAAAAAAGAGCTATATTTAAGCTCGCAACGACAAAAGAAGCCGATATAAATAGAGGTATGAAAGAAGCTTGCTTCCTTGAGGGAAAACCTGGATGTCCCGCGAAGAACCTTACTGTCTCAAGGAAAGTATCTCGATGTCCCGCCGTCTCAAAAAAGCCTACGGATTGAAGGCCGCCGCGCTCGGCGGCGACGCGCGACTTCGAGAGAGCGCGAGCGGGAACAGGCCCGTCGGAGGCCGGAGAAGGCAACCCGCGAGAGAACGGACGAGAAAGCGCGGGCGAGGCGCCGAGAGCTGGCGCGTTTCCATTTCGGTCTGAAGCCCAGACGATAGGAGGGACTTCGGTGATTTCCAAAATCACGAGAGGCATCGATGTTGATCATATATATATTTCTGTATGTATAGTTATGTTTGTGAAATTTTCGCACTTTTCGCAACTTTTCTCTTCGTACGAGCACTTTTCGGCAAAACGTTAAGTACCCCGACACAGCAAGCCCGGCCGGACACATTGGTCGAGGTTTGGGCTCGATCCGAGCTCTGTGGCTCGCGTGGCGGGCGCTCGAAGTTTTTTTTCCCGCGGGAGTGGATAAGCCGATTTCCCGGGCTTTCTGCATGAGGCCGTGTTTCGTACGTACGTGCCAGTAAATAACGATGTTCTGTTTTTAGATGTTGTCTGTTTTTTGCTCTCACATGCACACAGGCCAGAAACATGTACCAGATACCAGTAGACAACAGACAAGATGCACAGAGCACGGCGTTACAGCGTTGCCGCCAACACCAGTAGGGAACATCGTGCGTGAGTGGCACATCCATCTGGGCTGTACTGCTGCTGTAGGTAGTTGTTTTATCCAAGGCTGTTGTCCGTAGTCCGCCACCTGTCTTGCATTCTTTGCTGTTGTGCTGTGTGTTTATGACATATCCAGGGTCACTTTGGACCGAAATGTAAGGGCCGTTTTTATTACGTGTGAGTACGGCAACTAATATTATATTTCTGATGTTGCGGGTTCTTGCCCCAAGCACACCACCAAACTTTTAGACATCAGATAACATGCAAAGAGAACACAAACAGCACGTTGCAACCCCGCCCAGCAGCACAAGCAGCAGCAGGCAACATCACGCGCATGTGGCAGGTCCGCGCTGTACTGCTGTGGCTCCAGCAGCAGTAGTTGCTTTCTCGGAGGCTATGATCCGTCATCGGTCATCTCTATCTCTCTCCTTCTGCTGCGCTGCTGCTGTGCATGTGTATGTGCGGTGCGTCACGCACTCACTGCTGTGGACACGCACGCCAGTATAAAAAGTATTTTGACTCTTTGGTAATATGGTCAAATGAGTGCGATGCCCGGTTATTTGTTTGAAGTCGTCAGTTCGAGACTCTCGTTCATAAGTTTTTCCTTTTTAGTGGGGGATAGAAATTTACTTGCTATTTGTCTGCGGGCCGAAAATGACTTGACCTTGGTATGGGGGGTGAAAAAGCGCACCGTGCATTGTTATCCCACCCACTGTTCGAAAGACGCCCGAGGTGACGAGACTCGAAATACAGGGCGGACAAAACTACCGCACGCGCTTCATGCTGTTTTATTGCTCTGCACTGCTCGTGTGCTGTCTGTGGTGTCTGGGTTACGCACGTACATAATATATACATAAAACAAACCAAAGTGAAAAATAAACAGTCATTTTCGGCCCTGACACAAAAAATAAGCCAATTTCGACCCTCCGCACCAAAACCAGGCCAATTTCGAACCCAAGACAAAAACCAAGTCATGTTTGATCCCCCCACATAAAACCATGATGATTTCGACCCTAACACTGAAATCGAGTCTATTTCGATCCCCTTCTAGAACCAAGTCAACTGTGGTGCCTCTCCACACAACAAAGACATATAATACATAAACACACTGGCGAACATAATATAATGTTTGGCGGAATCGTTAGGAAAATCTATTAAAAATATGCAGTCAATAGTAAGGGTTCCACACTATTTCCAAGTCTTTTTATCCCCAAAAGTGCGCAGGTCATCTGATACAGTTAGTTCTAAAAAATAGTATGCATGTACCCTGCATGTACGGTAATATGCAGATAATTCATAATCACGTCGTACTATGATGTAATATGCTTGCGTAGGATACAATATCGAATTATGTACGAGTTTGGATTTCAATTCGTTCTTGCGCCACTCCCCTAGGCATGTCCCGGAGGGGAACCTTGTAGTATGTATAGGTATGTTTGTGAAATTTTCGCACTTTTCGCAACTTTCCTCTCCACGCGAGCGCTTTTCGGCAAAACGCTAAGTACCCCGACACGGGAGGCCCGGCCGGACACATTGGTCGAGGTTTGAGCTCGATCCGAGCTCTGTGGCTCGCGTGGCGGGCGCTCGAAGTTTTTTTTCCCGCGGGAGTGGATAAGCGGATTTCCCGGGTTCTCAGCATGAGGCCGTGTTTCGTACGTATGTGCCAGTAAATAACGACGATCTGTTTTTAGATGTTGTCTGTTTTTTGCTCTCTCACATGCACACAGGCCAGAAACATGTACCAGATACCAGTAGACAACAGACAACATGCACAGAGCACGGCGTTACAGCGTTGCCGCCAACACGAGTAGGGAACATCGTGCGTGAGTGGTACATCCATCTGGGCTGTACTGCTGCTGTAGGTAGTTGTTTTATCGAAGGCTGCTGTCTGTAGTCCGCCACCTATCTTGCATTATTTGCTGTTGTGCTGTGTGTTTATGACATACCCAGGGTCACTTTGGATCGAAATGTAAGGGCCGTTTTTATTACGTGAGTACGGCAACTGTTATTATATTTCTGGTGTTGCGGGTTTTTGCCCCAAGCACACCAYCAAACTTTTAGACATCAGATAACATGCAAAGAGAACACAAACAACACGTTGCAACCCCGGCCAGCAACACGAGCAGCAGCAGGCAACATCACGTGCATGTGGCAGGTCCGCGCTATACTGCTGTGGCTCCAGCAGCAGTAGTTGCTTTATCGGAGGCTATGATCCGTCATCGGTCATCTCTACCTCTCTCCTTCTGCTGCGCTGCTGCTGTGCGTGTGTATGTGCGGTGTGTCATGCACTCACTGCTGTGGACACGCACGCCAGTATAAAAAATATTTTGACTGTTTCGTAATATGGTCAAATGAGTGCGATGCCCGGTTATTTGTTTGAAGTCGTCAGTTCGAGACTCTCGTTCATATGTTTTTCCTTTTCAGTGGGGGATAGAAATTTACTTGCTCTTTGTCTGCGGGCCGAAAATGACTTGACCTTGGTATGCGGGGTGAAAAGGCGCACCGTGCATTGTTATCCCCTAACCCAATGTTCGAAAGACGCCCGAGGTGACGAGACTCGAAATATATCCAGTATTTAGTGTGTAAGTGTATCCAGCGCCTTAGCCTATATCGACTGTGGATCTGCTGCACAGTTAGCAGCAGCACCACCAGCAAGCAGTGTGTTGTTGGACCTGTGGCAGCATGCATGTACCACGCAACAGCAGAGACCCCCAGCACTACGTACTGCGTTGTACTTTGTATTTAGTGTATTATTTTTCCCTGGGGTATTCTTCCACTCCAGAGCTTTTTGGAGCCTGTCCTGTGACCACGGACTACCCCTTATAACAACAGATTGCAGGGTCCGATGAAAAAAAAACACACACAGTACAGTAAAGTAGGACGCCACAGCAATACAGGGCGGACAAAACTACCGCACGCGCTTCATGCTGTTTTATTGCTCTGCACTGCTCGTGTGCTGTCTGTGGTGTCTGGGTTACGCACGTACATAATACAAACATAAAACAAACCAAAGTGAAAAATAAACCGTCATTTTCGGCCCTGACACAAAAAATAAGTCAATTTCGACCCTCCGCACCAAAACCAGGCCAATTTCGAACCCAACACAAAAACCAAGTCATGTTTGATCCCCCACATAAAACCATGATGATTCCGACCATAACACTGAAATCGAATCTATTTCGATCCCCTTCTAGAACCAAGTCAACTGTGGTGCCTCTCCACACAACAAAGACATACATAAACACACTGGCGAACATAATATAATGTTTGGCGGAATCGTCAGGAAAATCTATTAAAAATATGCAGTCAATAGTAAGGGTTCCACACTATTTTCAAGTATTTGTATCCCCAAAAGTGCGCAGGTCATTTGATACAGTTCTAAAAAATAGTATGCATGTACCCTGCATGTACGGTAACATGCAGATAATTTACAACGTCGTACTATGATGTAATATGCTTGCGTAGGATACAACATCGAATTATGTACGAGTTTGGTTTTCAATTCGTTCTTGCGCCACTCCCCTAGGCATGTCCCGGAGGGGAGGCTTGTTGTTGTTGTTGTCTTCACATTAAACTCGTTTCAGTTGCTAATCCGTATAGTCTGATCTAGCAAGATCACAGCCCGTGGTCGCAAAAGTGCTAGAGCCATCAGAGAATCCTCAAGAACACGCACACTTAGCAGGGAAGGGATACACCAGTCCGAAGAGGTACACCTAAAATCCCTACAGCATGTTATGCGTGTCCAAAACTGAACTACACGCCCGCAATCTCCATTCGACTACAGCAGCATCGCCCCCCCCCCCCCCCCCCCACTCTTTACCAATGAATTTGCCGACTACAGCGTAACTACTGTCTGAAA